>SJYA01010213.1:0-13832 GCA_006410615.1 Neotragus moschatus
GACTCATGACAGAGCTGGAAATAGACATTTGGTCTGCATATGTCGAGAGGCCACACTGTTCCACTCCTCTCAGCCTGAGGCAGACCTAGTGTCCTTCCATTCTCCTGTCATCTCACTACTCCAAATTGTATTTAAGAGGCTTCTGTTTCAACATGGTGTTGTAGGAGGATGTTTATTCATCTCCTCCTGCACCATAACTGTAACTAGCTGTTGAACAACTATCAAGGGGAGGACGCTGGAACACACCCAAAATGATACCCCACATTCAAAGAAAAAGTGGAAGTCACAACAAGATAATAGGAGGGGTACAATCACAATGAATTCAAATCCCATACCCACTCAGTAGGTAACTGGAGAACAAAAACACCAAAGAAGTTCTCCCACAATTGTGGAAGTTCGGCACCTCACATCAAGGAATCCAGCCTGTGGCTCTGACAAAGGAACTTGGAATTCCCTGGTCATCTGACCTTGAAGGGCAGTGGGATTTGATTACAGGACTCCCACAGAAGTAGGGGAAACAGACACACCACTCTTGGAAGGCACAAACAAAGTCTCATATGTACCAAGACCCAGAGAAAAGGAGCATTTACTCCACAGGAGACTGAATCAGACCTACCTCCAAGTGTTCGACAGTCTACTGTGGAGGAAAGGATCAGCTGGGGCTCACCACAGGGATGCTGGTGGTCTGTGGTCTGCAGTCCTAGAGGTTCTCCTTGGTGTAAGCCTTCTTATAGGTCAGCATTAACTCTGCCATAGAGACCACAGATCCATAATTCAAAAAGAGACAAGCACTCTAACATTCACTGCAGGACTGTTTACAACCCCCAGCACATGGAAGAAATGTAGATGTACATTGACAGATACAAGTATAAAGAAGCTGTGAGGGAGGTGGGAGGGGGGTTCAGGATTGGGAACACGTATATACCCGTGGCAGATTCATGTTGATGTATGGCAAAACCAATACAGTATTGGAAAGTAATTAGTCTCCAATTAAAATAAATAAATTTAAATTAAAAATAAAAGATGCTGTGGAAGGTATATGCGATGGAATATTGTTCTTGTTATTTTGTCGCTAAGTTGTATCTGATTCTTCTGAGACCCCAAGGACTGTAGTTCACCAGAATCTTCTGTCCTTGGAATTTTCCAGGTAAAAATACTGGGGTATGTTGCTACTTCCTTCTTCAGGGTATCTTCCTGACCCAGAGATTGAACCTATGGCTCCTCCATTGGCAGGCAGATTTTTTTTACCATTGATCCACCAGGGTAACCCAGTGGAATATTACTCAGTCATAAAAATGAACAAAATTGTGTCATTGTTAGAGAGGTGGATGGACCTAGAGAGTGTCATAAAGAGAAGGAAGTCAGAAAGTAAAAAACAAAGATTGAATATTAAGGTATATATGTGGGATCAAGAAGAATGGCACAGATGACCCTATTTGCAAAGCAGAAATGAAGACAGTGACATAGAGACCAACCATATCGTGCGGAGGGGTAAAAGGTTAGGGTTGGAGGAATTAGAATATTGGTATTGACACATACACACTATTGATACTATATGTAAAATAGACAACTGTTGGGAATATACTGTATAGCACAAGGAACTCTCCTTAATTCACTGGGATGCCCTCAATGTAAGGGAGATCCAAAGTGAGAGGATATATATATGTATCTATGTCTGATTACTTTTAGAATGGAATAGATGCTAACAAAACATTGTAAAACAACATACACCAAGAAATATTAAAAAAAAAATAATAGAGTAAGACAAATACATTCTTTTGTCTTTGCTGCCATTGACTCTAAACAGTGACTGTAAATGTACTTTTATTTAAACATCCCTTGATTTACCAAAGAACAATGCAAAGTAAATCAGATTTTTCCTTCACAGACTGTTATTTAACAGTATTTTTATACATTAACATGTATCTTTCAAAATGTAACTGTCATACAAAGGAAACTAGGATTAATGACTTTGTAGAATTCTCTTCTTTACTGTAATTGTTTTTACTATCCAAGTTAGTATGGGAGAGCAAAACATGCCACCTCAAAATGTCTCTTTTGATACACAGATTATTCTAACTGAAAACAATCAAGGCCAAAAGATTCAGAAAGGAACTTGACCTTGGGCCTAACTGCCTGAAAGAACTTAGACAAAGGTCCTGTTCCCTGAAGAGAACTATCACCAGAGATAGATGCAAAGATTATGGGCAAGGTGTGGTGGTGAAATCTTGTCAGGGCCTAGAGATGAGAGTCCACTCTGTGGCCCGGGGTCTCCGCCTGGCACAAAAAAAACATTTGTTTACCAACATTCCCTTTCCCTTCTCCATGTGAACTGCCTTCCTATTCTTTCAAGTCTGAAAAAACTACCATTAGAATTTTCTTTTGTCTTTGGCTTTGGGCTTTGGCCATGTTGATTAGTTATTCAGTTTTCCTGGGTCTCTCTCATGTCTATGTGTTATTATACTTTTATTTTATCCTATTAATCTGTCTCACATCAATTTAATTCTTTGACCACCCACAAAAACCTAGAAGGACAGAGGGGAATTTCATCATCCTGCATATTAGCTACATCTCACATATTTCTTTCTGTGTTCAAAATCCTTAATGAGGTATTCAATAACAAACTAATGGCTACAAATGTCATTAATCATTTTACTCATATTGCTATAATGACATATTTCTTTATGCTTTTCTAATTTTTATTTATTTATTTACTGGGCATTACCTCAACCAATAGAGCAAAAGCCAGGTTTCCTCATAGCCAGTCCCTCCCATCAGCAAGCTTCCACACGCCTCTTAAACTCATTTTTAAGAGGGCAGACAGAAGAACTACAATGCCCTATTTTACAGTCACAAAAGTTAACCTAAATGATCACAAAGGTGTGAACCTTTGTGTAACTCAAAAGCTACAAGCCAGGCTTTGCAGGGCCACTCTAGGCGGATGGATCATGGTGGAGAATTCTAGCAAATGTGGTCTACTGGAGAGGAGAATAGCAAAACACTTCAGTATCCTTGCATCGAGAAACCCATGAACATCAGGAAAAGGCAAAAAGAAATGATACCAGGAGATCATACCAGGGGCAGATACCCTCCAGGTCAGTAGGTGTCTAATATGCTATTGGGGAAGAGCCCAGATATAGCTCCAAAAAGAATGAAGAGACTTGGCCAAAGTCAAAACGATGCTTAGTTTTGGATGTGTCTGGTGGCAAAAGTAAAGTCTGGTGCTGTAAAGAATAGTACTACATAGGAACCTTGAATGTTAGGTCCATGAATCAATGGACATTGGTCAAGAAGGCGATGGCAAGGGTGACCAACAACATTTTAGAAATCAGACAACTAATATGGACAGGAATGGGTGAATTTAATTGAGATTACCATTTTATCTGTGGGCAAACATCCATTAAAAGAAATGGAGCAGTCTCATAGTTAAAAAAAGAGTGTGAAGTACAGGTACTGGGGGCAGTGTCCACAAGGACAGAATAATCTTGGTTCATTTCCAAGGCAAAGCATTCAGCGTCACAGTAATCCAAATCTATGCTCCAAATACTGATGCCAAAGAAGCTAGAGACCAGTGGTGCTATGAAGATGTATATCACAACCTAGAACAAACATCTCCCCAAAATTTCCTTTTCATAATAGGGGACAGGAATGGAAAAGTAAAGAAAAACTTGCAGCTGAAGGTGGAGAAGCTCTACATAAGGTATAGGAGGTGGTAACCAAAACCATCCACAAGAAAAAGAAATGAAAAAGGCTAAATGGTTGTTGTCTGAGGAGGCCTTACAAACACCTGAGAATGAAGGGAAGTAAAACGCAAAGGAAAGATATACCAATCTGAATTCAGATTTCCAAAGAACAGCACGGAGTAATCAGAAAGCATTTTCAAGTGAACAATGCAAAGAAATAGAGGGAAGAAATAGAATGGGAAAGACTAGAGTTCTCTTCAGGAAAATGAGAGATACCAAGGGAACATTTCATGCAAAGATGGGCACAATAAAGGACAGAAACTATAGGGACAGAACAGAATCTAAAGATTTTAAGAAGAGGTTGCAAGGATATAGAGAGAACTGTTCAACAAAGGTCTTTATGACCCAGATAACAACGATGCTGTGATCACTCACTTAGAGCCAGACATCCAGGAGCATGAAGTCAAGTGGGCCTTAGGAAGCATTCCTAAGAACAAAGCTAGTAGAGGTGATGGAATTTCAGCTGAGCTATTTCAAACCCTAAATGATGATGTTGTTAAAGTACTGCACTCAATATGCAAGCAAATTTGGACCACTCAGCAGAGGACACAGGACTGCATAAGGTAAGCTTTCATTCCCATCCCAAAGAAGTGCAATGCCAATGAATGTTCAAACTATCATATAATTGCACTCATTTCACATGCATGCTCAAAATCCTTCAAGCTATGCTTCAACAGTATCTGAAAAGAGAACTTCAATATGTACAAGCTGGATTCAGAAAAGGCAGAAGAATCAGATATCAAATTGGTAATCTCCACTGGGTTACAAACAAAGCAAGAGAATTCCAGAAAACTTCTACTTGNACATGCATGCTCAAAATCCTTCAAGCTATGCTTCAACAGTATCTGAAAAGAGAACTTCAATATGTACAAGCTGGATTCAGAAAAGGCAGAAGAATCAGATATCAAATTGGTAATCTCCACTGGGTTACAAACAAAGCAAGAGAATTCCAGAAAACTTCTACTTGTTTGACTATGCAAAAGCCTTTGCCTGTGTGTATGACAGGAAACTGCAAAATTCTTAAATGATGGGAATACCAGACCACCTTACCTGCCTTCTGAGAAACCAGTATACAGGTCAAGATGGAAGAGTTAGAAGTGGACAAGGAACAACAGAGAGGTTCAAAATTGGGACACAGGTACATTAAGGCTGCATATTGTCACCCTGATTATTTAAGGTATATGCACAATACATTATGCAAATTCCCAGACAGATGAACACAAGCTGGAATCAAATTGCCTGGAGAAATATCAATACCTTCAGATATGCATATGATACTGCCCCTAAGGCAGAAAGTGAAGTGGAACTAAAGAGACTATTGATGAGAGTGAAAGAAGAGAATGAAAAAGCTGGCTTAAAACTCAACATTCAAGAAACTAAGATCATGGCATCNGTATACAGGTCAAGAAGCAACAGTTAGAAGTGGACAAGGAACAACAGACAGGTTCAAAATTGGGACACGGGTACATTAAGGCTGCATATTGTCACCCTGAATATTTAAGTTATATGCACAGTATATCATGAAAATCCCCAGACAGATGAACACAAGCTGGAATCAAATTGCTGGGAGAAATAATCAATACCTTCAGGTATGCATATGATACCACCCTTATGGCAGAAAGTGAAGTGAAACTAAAGAGACTCTTTATGAGAGTGAAAGAAGAGAATGAAAAACTTGGCTTAAAACTCAACATTCAAGAAACTAAGATCACAGCATCTGGTCCCAACACTTCATGGCAAACAGATGGGGAGAAAATAGAAACAATGGAAGATTTAATTTCCTTCTCCAAAACCACTGTGGATGGTGAATGCAGCCATGATGGTGGTGGTGGTGGTTTAGTCACTAAGTCGCATCCGATTCTTGTGATCCCATGGGCTGTAGCCTCCCACTCTCCTCTGTCCATGGGATTCTCCAGGCATGAATACTGAATTCGGTTGCCATTTCCTTCTCCAGGGGATCTTCCTGACTCAGGAATTGACCCTGGATCTACTGCACTACAGGCAGATTCTTTACCAAATGAGCTATGAGGGAAGCCCCAAATTAAAACACACCATGCAATTAAAAGACACTATGACAAACCTAGATCGCATAGTAAAAAGCAAAGACATCACATTGCCAAAAGAGGTGTTTTTCCAGGGGTCATGTGTGGATATGAGCGCTGGACCATAAAGTAGGCTGAGAATGAAAAATTGATGCTGTTGAATTGTGGTGCTAGAGAAGACTCTTGAGACTCCCTTGGACAGAAAGGAGATCAAACCAGTCATTCCTGAAGGGAATCAATCCTGAATATTCATGGGAATATCTGATGCGGAAGTTGAAGCTACAAACTTTTGGCCACCTGATGAGAAGAGCTGACTTATTGGTAAAGACCCTGATGTTGGGAAAGATGGAAGGGAAAAAGAAAAGGAGGTAGCAGAAGATGAGATGTTTGGATTGTATCACTGATTGCATGGACATGAGTCTGAGCCAACTCCAGGAGATGGTGAAGCATACGGAGCCTGGCATGCTATGGATCATGGGGTCACAGTCAGAGACTACTGAGCTACTGAACAAAAACAACACAGAACTGCAAAACAACAAAAGTAAAATATATTGTAAACAATGGACAATAGTTAATAACACCATATTGATATTAGTTGCTCAGTTTTAACAAATTAACTGATATCAGTTGAACCAATCCAAGATGTTAATAAGAGAAGATGCTAAGTGGAGGAAGAGACTGGCTCTATAGGAACTCTACACTATCTGCTCAATTTTCTGTAATCCTAAATCTGTTCTTTCAAAAAATTCAGATGCTCACAACACAAGATGTTCATCACTCATTATGAAAGAAATGCAAACCAAAGCTACAATGATGCATCACCTCACACTTGCCAGAAAAGACATCATAAAAAAATCTAGAAATAATAAGTGCTGAAGTGGGATGGAGAAAAGGGAGCCCTCTTGCACTTTGAGGGGGAATGTAAATTGATATAGCCACCATGGAGAACAGTATGGAGAGTCCTTTAAAAACTAGAAATAAAACTACCCTATGACTCAGCAATCCCACTACTGGGCATACACACTGAGAAAGCCATGTGTGAAAACATTCATGGGCCTCACTGTTTATTGCTGCACTATTTACAATAGCTAGGACATGGAAGCAACCACCTCAACCTCCACTCACAGATGAATAGATACAGAAGTTGTGTTAACTATATAAATGGACTATTACTCAACTATAAAAAGTAACAGATTTAAGTCAGTTGTAGTGAGGTGGATGCACCTAGAGTCTGTTACAAGGAGTGAAGTAAGCCAGAAAGAACAAAATGTGTTGCATATTAACGCATTTATATGGAATCTAGAAAATGTCACCGATTAATCTATTTGCAGGGTAGGAATAGAGACACATGCAGAGAAAAGACGTGGACACAGCAAGGGATGGAGAGAGAGGGACAAACTGAGAGAGGCTGTGACGTATATGCACTGCCATGTGTACCAGAGATAGCTAGTGGGGAAACGCTCTGGAACAGAGGGAGCTCAGACTGCTATCTATGACAACCTAGAGGACTGAGATGGGGGTGGCGTGAGGGATGCTCATGGAGGGGATATATGTATACTTATAGCTGCTTCATACTGTTGTACATCAGAAACTAATACAGTATAAAGCAATTATCCTCCAATTAAAATTGGAGGAAAAGGCTTTAAAGTTCAGCCCTCGATTCTTCCACTGTGCCCTGGGGCCGTGAATCTATATAGGCTCACTGAAGGAATCTGAGGTAGCAACTCAGAGCTCCCATGCCATGACCACGGGGAACAAAAGTTTGAGTTGGATGTGGCAGTACTGCCTAGAGGTCATGAAATAATCAGCACAAACTTTATTAGTGGATGACACCTGGCCCTTTTAAGTAATCACCTTAATAGACTATCACACAGGGACTGAAAGAGAAAATTTAGTACCACAAAAGTTGTACCAAAGGACAGAAATTCACCTCAGAACTTTCGAGTAATGGCCCCTGCAGTCGACTAAGAGCCCACAGCGAGAACTGTCAGGCTAAGGAGCCCCTTCACTTACTCTGCTGGAATTGTGTGGGGCATGGTTGAGGACAGAGGTGGATTCATACCAGAAACTGAAGGATTTCCAGGCCCTGCCAGCAGTCAATATGAAGATCCTGAGTGAGATGTGAGGGGTTCCACACCACAGAAGGCAGTCTCCCATCCTTCCCTCTCAGCTCATCTTACCTGCAGCAGCCATTTTCTGGAAGCCTCAGGTAGAAGTGTCCAAAGGAGATGTACGTGCACTTCTCACCAGAAGTCTCAGGACGTGACGTCTTTGATGTGAGGCCCTTGGCCTCAGGTCAGCAGATGGCACGTAGACCACCACCTACAGGGGTCAAGGGAAGCCACGGAGCCTGGACAGAGCAACACTCAGCCCAGAAGACGGGGCCCGAAAGTGCCCTCACTGTCATTCTCAGACGGTCCAGGAACCCTGTTCGGCCAGGCCAGAAACAATTCCTGCTGGGGTGCTGAGGGAAGCTAGAGCCTGGGAGGGAGGCCTGTAGACTCCGCTCAGTACAGGGAAGGTCTCAGGATCCGCTGCGATTGAAGGACAGGTGCACATGCCAATCCTCCCGGAAGCTCCCCCGGAACCCCGCCTGCCCTGGTCCCGCCTCTGCTGCCCGCCTGGAACACAGAAGCCCGTGACCGGAAGTGACGAACACACACGCACGCTGGGGCTGCGACGCCATCTTTGAGAGCCGTTGCCGTCTTAGGAAACTGCCGTGTAGGGTGACCAGGCGGAGGACTCCCAGGTTTCATCAGGTGTGTAAGTGTGAGGTGACATGAGTAACAAGTGCGGGGACATACGTCTGGCACAACCAAGCCTTTTCCTCTGAAAAGGGGACCGGACAATCCCGGGCCACCCTGCCCCTGCTCTCCCCTGGAAGATTCGGGCCTGCATCTTAAGCCCCAAGTCCAGTCACTTCACCCAGGTGGTCTCCGAGAGGAAGGCTTCGGTCCGGGGTTGGTGGACTCCCGTTCTGCTCAGTAGAGGGAACGCCCCGAGCCCTGTAGCTAAAGGAGGGACCCTCGGGGTGGACTGAGGGTCTCCACACCTTAGAACGGTTGTCACTGAAACCCCCACCCCCCGTGACTTGGCCTTGGAACATCCGGGTAGGATCCGGGCAGCTCTAACGGCTGCGGGGCACCCTCATTTCCATCTCAGATGCAGGACACTGGAGGAGGAGGGGACTTCGGTCCGAGGGGTTGGTAGCTGGTCAGTACAGGGAGGATGTCAGGGCTCAGGAGGAGCCAGGGTGAGGACCATCCTCCCCGACACATGGGCAAATCAGGACCCTCCCCTCTGGTTAGCGCTTCCTCCGGGCCAAACACCAGGAAGGGAGGATGCGGTCTGAGTGGGGAGGTTAGAGCTTGCTTACAGAAGGGTGGGTCCCGGGACCCTTAGGTGCGAGGCTGAGCGCTCCTTCTCCTCCTTCTCCAGAGTCACAGGGAAGGTGGTAGCATCAGCTTCAGAGCAGAAGGATCGGGGCGGGTGCTAGGGGGTCAGTCCTCGTTTTTCATCCAAACTCTGTGAACTGAAAGGACGTGCCTCCCCTGCCAGCCCCCATAGACACCCATCTAACGCCCAGGCAGGGCTGTTTGGCTGCACCCCAGGCTCACTCTGTCTGCCTCCCTGCTCAGGGGTCTCAGGGGAAAGGCTGACTAGGAGAACAGGAGACTTGTAGGTCCTAGAGCAGTGGCCTCAAGGCCCCCTACAAAGCGGACTTTTTTAAGCCGGGGACGACTCTCCCTGGTGAAGGTGCTCACAACATTTTGTCCTTTCTCAAGGTGCCCTCATTGGTGCCTTCCTAACTGCAAGCCCGCCTGTGGTCCCTGACCTGTGTCAACATGCCTCGAAAGCGCAAAAGCAAGCATCAGGCCCACGGGAAACGCCAGCAGGTCCCAGGGGACGCTCAGGAGGCCCAGGCCAGTGCTGCTGCAGCCCCAGGAGAGGAGTGCCCCTCCTCCTCCTCTTCTGTCCCTCAGGGTTCTCCCCCAGGCTCCCCTGCTGCTGGCGACCGCCAAGAGCTTCAGGGAGCCATGGCCCCTAGCTCTCCTGATGCAGAGGCTTCCTGCGCAGGATGTGATGAAGTTGCACAGAGCCCCGAGGAGGAAAGTGCAGATGCCGCCCTGGCAGCCTTGGTCGCTCGGAGCATTCGCAAAGATCCACTGATGAGGAGGGCCAGCATGGTGATGGATTTCCTGCTGGAGAGGTATACCAAGAAGGAGCCCATCACACAGAATGCCATCCTGAACATCATCGGAAAGAGGTACAAGCAGCACTTCCCTGAGATCCTGAGCAGAGCCTCTGAGCGCGTGGAGCTGGTGTTTGGCCTCGAGCTGAAGGAAGTCGACTGCAGCAGGAACATCTACGCCCTCGTCAACAAGTTCACTCTCGGGGCTGACGAAGGTTCAAGTGATGAGGAGGAGCTGCCCAAGTCTGGTCTCCTCATGGCGCTCCTGGGCATCATCTTCATGAAGGGTAACCGTGCCACCGAGGAGGAGATCTGGGATTTCCTCAATGTGTTGGGGATCTATGCTGGGAGGAAGCACTCCATCTTTGGGGAGCCCAGAAAGCTCATCACCAAAGATCTGGTGCAGAAGGGGTACCTCCACTACCGCCAGGTGCCCAATAGCGATCCTCCACGCTATGAGTTCCTGTGGGGCCCGAGATCTTACGCTGAGACCAATAAGATGAAGGTGTTGGAAGTTCTGGCCAAGATTCAGGATACGGTCCCGAGTTCCTTCCCAGACCTCTATGACGAGGCTCTGAGAGATCAGGCGGAGAGAGCTGGTCTGAGAGGTGCGGCCACGGCTCCAACCATGGCTGAGGCCAGTGCCCCTTCCAGGGCCAAGTCCTACAGCTCCTCCCACATCTAGGGAGGGGTCAGGGCACTTTGTTCCCTTTGTGTTGAAAGAGAACAGCCCACCTTCAAAATAGCGCAGGGTAGTAGGGGTGGGGGGAACAAAACCCGTATGTTCTTCACAGTTTGAAGTAGTATGGGAGGTTAGGTGCAGTTTTAACAAAATATGCATGTTTTCCTTTTATCCATATGAATACTATCTAGTCAAAAATAGATGATTTCAGTAGGTAGGTAGAGGTGTTNACATCTAGGGAGGGGTCAGGGCACTTTGTTCCCTTTGTGTTGGAAGAGAACAGCCCACCTCCAAAATAGCACAGGGTAGTAGCGGTGGGGGGAACAAAATCAATGTGTTCTTCACAGTTTGAAGTATTATGGGAGGTTAGGTGCAGTTTTAACAAAATACGCATGTTTTCTTTTCATCCATAGGAATACTATCTAGTCAAAAATAGATGATTTCAGTAGGTGGGTAGAGTGTTTTATACAATTTTTAAATGTTACTACTCTTCATAAGGTTTATTTTGCTTCAGAATCTAGGTTTATTAATGTCATGAAGTCATGTTTATTGCTCTTAGGTTTATGACTAGGAGTTCATTATTTGTAAACAAGTTGAAAAGACTTCAGTATTTTCCTTATGGTCCAGAATGAGGTAATATAGCATTGGAATAGGATTTTACTTGGAAATGTATAAGAATCCTAGAAATAAATATTTGGGATCACAAAGCTTTCAGAGTAAACGCGGGTTTCTTGTTCACTTGTCTTATCTGTCCTCTTTCCTTATAAAAACTAATAACATGGACTTAGATTTGCGTAGCTTATTCAAACTGTATGACACCTAAATCATAATAAAATAGAGTCTTTGCTCATTATTTCTGTTTTCTCCCAAATAATTGACCATCTCCTCTTTAGAAGGCTTTCTTATAGTACTGGGTTGGAAAGAAAATGAGGACCAAGTCACTGCCCATGGAATTTTGAGTCTAGCAGCAGGTACCATATACTGGAGGTGGTGAGCTAACTCTAAGGAATAAACAAATCATAAGTTTAAATGGGGGAGGTGTGGAAGAGGAGGTTCCAGATGAGAGAAAGGAAGTCTGAGTTACCTGATTAAGGCAGCATTGGGTCTTGGGAAAGGTCTAGTTCCTCGGTGGGAGGTAATTTTCAGTCCAGATGCATGATGGGCTAGATGAAGCTGTGGGAGTGATGCCAGAACCCATATGATGGTTCTCCGAGGTGAGGCTGTAAACCTGGAATATATCTAAACCGTGTATTTACCATTATTTGGGGGTATCCAACAACCATAAGGAATCTCAACATAGGGAATGTAAGAGGCCCTGTGTACTTGAGCCAGGCAAGTAAACACTCACACTACGTGTTTTCATCAAAAGCTGTCCAGAGAGTTTCTGAGAAATAAAGGTGATACCCATTGAAGCGAGATGCCAAGACATCACTGGACTGTCTCTCTCTCTCTGGGATGGGAGCACCAGAAGTTGCTTTGTTAAATGGCAGTTTAATTAGGTTATGTTTAGTGTAATTTAGCAAACTTTAAGGGTGGGCTCAATTTTTACTGTCTGTGGGACTAAATTAGGGGTGGTTAGGACAAAAACAGCACCTGAGAGGGAAGTTGTTGGTCCTTGAGACAAATGAACTTCTACTTGCATCCATGAGGAGAAGATAACCCCAAACAGGTATTAAAGCAGGTGCTCAAGTAGGGAAATACCGCTTAGTTTTACTTGCTTGGGAGCATTAGTGCTGATGTGGATTTGATTATTGTTTGGAGTTGCATATTCTCTAATATAGCCTGGAAATAAAGTTATGTGATGGAAGTTGTGATCATTTGTGGTCAAGATCTCCTTTGTAATAACTGCCATTCATTCAACGTAGCAAAGCTNCTGGTCCTTGAGACAAATGTACTTGCATCCATGGGGAGAAGATAACCCCAAACACATATTAAAGCAGGTGCTCAAGTAGGGAAATACTGCTTAGTTTTACTTGCTTGGGAGCATTAGTGCTGATGTGGATTTGATTATTGTTTGGAGTTGCATATTCTCTAATATAGCCTGAAATAAAGTTATGTGATGGAAGTTTGTGATCATTCGGGGTCAAAATCACCTTCGTAATAACTGTCATTCATTCAACGTAGCAAAGCTTGGCTCATACTGTGCCAGGTGATTTACATACATCACACATGTCTGTGGTCCTACACTACAGACTTTTTCAGACACAATTTGCAGATAAAGAACCTGAAATTCAAAGCTCATAAAAAGTAGCCGTACTGAGTCCCGACACTGAATTCCTCCAGAGCCCATACTGTGCCACTCCTCCAGGATGAGGCCAACCTTGGGTCACTTCCTCTTTATGAACATTAGTCAAAAAAGGTTATTTCACAGGCTACATAGCAGAATTTCATACCCCAAACACGGTTTTGGAATAAAAAGCCCCAGAAATAAGTAACAAAAATATGAAAATGAAAGTGAAGTACGAATAAAAAAGGAGACAGCATTCATGACAATTTATCTACCAAGGAAATGTCAGTAAACCACAAAAGATCAGGGATGCACAAAATCATGTAATTCAGCCCCTTCCTTTCATAGAGTAAATCTGTTAGAGTGAAGGTTCTACAAGCAGCTGTGTCTGGTCAGCATATTTTCTCTGGGAGCACACCACCTATGCTGGGGCCCCCTCCTGGACTGCAGCTTCCCCATCATTCCTGGGACTCAACCCATTCTCTGTGAGATTTGGTGCAGGCAGACTAAGACTTTTCAAAGACGTGGCATTTCCCAAGAAGTCTTTCATAGAAGAGACAGGAGTCAAGGTAAAGACAGATGAATGAAGAGCTGAAGTCACAGGGAGACTGGCCTGTGTCTGCTCTCAGAAGGCCAAGACAGGGCTGCCAGGCTGAGCATTCTGTCACTTCTTTTCAGGGCTTGCAAGGACATGGTCTTTGCTCTACATGGGTCATCTTAGGTTGAAAGAAAGTGGAAATCCAGAGACGCCCAGCAGTCAAGGTGAGGTACCTGAGTCAGGTCATACCCCTACACTGAACACAGAGGGCCCCAAGAAGCCTGAATCCTGATGTCATACCTAAAGGCACAGGTAGGAGCAGACTCGTGTGACATTCCCAGGCTTTCCCTCTCTGGCACCACAGGGAGTGAGGACCTTAGACTGAGGAGAGCTCCCTTACATAAACAA
>SJYA01010214.1:2112-13824 GCA_006410615.1 Neotragus moschatus
CACACACACACACACACACACACACACACACACACACACACACACACACACACACACACACACACACACACACACACACACACACACACACACACAGCACCACCTACTGGACAAAGCTAAGACTGTCACAGACCTGGTATGAGATTTTGCGCGCGCGCACACACGCACACACACACAACTCACTCACTCACTCACTCACTCACTCGAGGGGGAAAAATATCCAGAGAGATTTTTGATCTTAAGTATATATTCAAAATGATTTTGGAAGTTTCACTTATACTTGGGATATAGAATATCATTCCTACCCTAACAAAGAGAAAACACTGTGTGTTCCACAAAGTATTTTTTGGAAACCATCTGTGGTTGGCAGAAAAATGTCCTCACTCTCAGCAAAAAAAAAAAAGCCAATGTCTTAATTCCTAGAATCTGTGAATACATGATCTCATGTGGCAAAAACGTATTTGCAGATGTGACTTTGAAATGGAAAGAGGGCCTAGACTACCCAGCCAAGCTCAGTATAAAAACAACAGAGGTCCTTAAAAAGGGGCTGGGCAGAGAGTCCCAGACAGAGAAGGAGATGAGAGGTCAGGAAGCAGAAACTGGAGTGAACTGATTGCTGTTTTGAAGACAGACGAAGGCCCCAACGTAGAGGAATCCAGGTATCCTCTAGAAGCTGGGGCAGGATGGATTCTTCCCAGAACCTCTAGGACACAGTCCTGCCGACACCTTGATTTTTGCCCAGTGAGAACGATTTTGAACTCTAATCTCTCAAACTCTTGAGATAGTAATTTGTGTTAAGCCACTAACTTCATGATTATAAAGAAAGCTGAGTGCCAAAGAATTGATGCTTTTGAACTGTGCTGTTGCAGAAAACTCTTGAGAGTCCCTTGGACTGCAAGGAGATCCAACCAGTCCATCCTCAAAGAACTCAGTCTTGAATATTCATTGGAAGGACTGATGCTGAAGCTGAAACTCTAATACTTTGGCCACCTGATGTGAAGAACTGATTCACTGGAAAAGATCCTGATCCTGGGAAAGATTGAAGGTGGGAAGAGAAGGGATGACAGAGGATGAGATGGCTGGATGGCATCACCAACTCAATGGACATGAGTTTGGATAAACTCTGGGAGTTGGCGATGGACAGGGAGGCCTGGCGTGCTATGGTTCATGGGGTCACAAAGAGTCGGACACGACTGAGTGACTGAAAACTTCGTGGTATCTGATGTCTACATCAGGGTGTGAGAACACGGGATGTTGGCCCCAGAGAGCTGGGGTGCATACCCAAGGGGTGATCTCAGTGAGCCCAGACTCCTGCAACCTCCTGTACAGAGAAAAGAGCTAAATTCTTTGAGGTATTTGGTTTTCTTTAACAATGATCCTTTGACATTCAGCCTACCTGCCTGTTGTTGCTAGACTTCTATATAAGCTGGCTCCCCACCTCGACACCCTGGAACAATTCTCTCAGGGTTCCCTGAGATGCTATCGACCAGGCCTGAGGTCCTAAAAATTCTTGCCAAAGAAAACGTAACTCTCAACTTTTAGGTTGTGCATATTTTTTCAAGTTGACAATACATATTTTAATTTGTACTTTAAAACTACCCTTCTCCCCAAAACGGAAAGCTCATGACAGGCTTCAATGGCAAACCCACCAAACACAAAACACAAAAGGAAACAGGAAATTTTTCATACCAGCTCTACTAAAGCCACACAAGATAGATTAGAAATACTTCTCAATTCATTTTATGAGCGCAGGTTTACTGTGATATCAAAACTAGACAAAAATGTATTTCAATAAAATTACAGGCTAGTATCCCACATGAACACAGAAAAATCCTCAAACAAGTATTAGAAAAAAATCCAGCAATACATAAAAATGATAAAGCCTTGTTGACAAAGTGCAGTTCCATCCTGGGAATGCAAGATCGTTCAAGAATTGAAAACTGTTGACAAAAAGCTGGCGCTCGCCAATGGCGTTCGTCATCTGCCTCCGTGGGGACTGAGTCCTCTGCGCTGCAGCTGTCAACCTTTGACATGCCTGAAAAGAGTTCAGGGTGGAGGACAGGAATGAGGCGCTCTGTGCTCCAGGAAAACTGGTGAAACAGTTATTTTCAGGAGCTGATTTTACGAGCCCAATGCTTGCATCTCTTCATACCCAATAAAAGTACTAAATCCCTTCATGGTGACATCAGCTGTTCATCACTAGCAGAAAACCTTTTGTACAATAAATGCTTGACTGCATGAACTCTCTCCCTTCACCAGAATCACATAAACTGACCTTCCCCCACACCCCACCTCTCTGGAGCAGTCTCTCGGAATTATCTGAGGTGCTGTCTCCAGGGTGGCAGTCATTTTGCTCCAAATAAAACTTAACTCACATCTCTCATGCTGTGTATCTTTTTTAAGTCAACAAAATCAGTTGATATAATTCACCTCATCAACAGAAAAAGAAGAAAAACCAAGATTCTGGTTCAAAATGGTGACATAGAAGGATCTTGAATTTATCTTCTCTAATGGACACTAAATCTACAGCCAAGAAGGCAAAATTTCCCTCTGTGGGGGATGAAAAAGATAAAAAACTCCTAGCTAAGTGACTCCTATGCATCAGACAATGAGGAAAAACTTACAATGAAGCTGGTAGGAGAGACTGAGACACAGTCTCACCAGAAACCTCACCCCAGAACACTCACTCCGCCTTGCCCCAGACTGCCACGATCTCTCAGGACTGCTTGCACACTCATTCCGCCTTTCCCCAGACTGCCAGGATCTCTCAGGACTGCTTGCACACTCACTCCGCCTTGCCCCAGACTGCCAGGATCTCCCAGGACTGCTTGCACACTCACTCTGCCTTGCCCCAGACTGCCAGGATCTCCCAGGATTGCTTGCACACTTGGTCTGGCGCAGCAGTCACAGAAGCGGCTGCTCACGAGACACCTCCTGGTTGCCTGGCTCTGGTGGCCACTGGGGCTTGCACGCAAATGTCCCACAGGAATGTTACGATCAGTCATCCTTGGCCTGTTCCCCCTGCTCAGAGACAGCAGCTTGGAAGAAGTAAAACTGTCATTATTTACAGATGATGTGATACTAAAAAGAAAACCCTAAAGACACTACCAAAAACTACTAGAATAAACGAATTCAGTAAAGTTACAGGATAAAGAAAATATATACAAAAGCCCCCTGCCCCCTGCCCCATTATAACAAACTATCAGAAATTAAGAAAACAATCCCATTTACTATAGCATCAAAAAAAATAAAATATTTAGGGATAAACTTAACCAAGGAGGTAAAATTCTAAGAAACTGATGAAAGAAGTTCAAGACACAATTAAATGGAAAGATATATATTTCCATACTTATAGATTGAATAATTAGTACTGTTAAAATGGAAAGATACATATTCTATACTTATAGACTGAATAATACTGTTAAAATGGAAAGAAATATACTCCCTACTTATGGGTTGAATAATTATCATGTCCATGTGACCCAAAGCAATCTACAGATTCAATGCAATCCCTATCAAAATCTCAATAGCATTTTTCACAGAAATAGAACAAACAATCTTAAAATTTTTATGTAATCAGACTCCAAATGGCCAGAGCAATCTTGAGAAAGAAACACAAAGTTGGAGACAACATGCTTCCTTATTTTCAACTATATTACACAGCTATGGTACCAAACAGTAAGGTATTGGCTTGAAAGGGCTTCCCTAGTGGCTGAGATGGTAAAGAATCTACCTTCAATGCAGGAGACCTGGGTTCAATCCCTCAGTTGGGAAGATCTCCTGGAGAAAGGAATGGCAGCCCATTCCAGTATTCTGGCCTGGAGAATTCCGTAGACAGAGAAGCCTGATGTATAGTCCATGGGGTCACAAAGAGCTGGACACGACTGCGTGACTAACACCAATCACTGGCATAAAAACAGACATATAGTTTATACAGATCAACAGAGCAGACTAGAAAGCCCGGAGATAAACCCAGGGATATATGGTCAATTAACATTCGACAAAGGAGCCAAGGATATATAATAGGAAAAGAATAGTCTCTCCAGGATACAGTGCTCGGAAAACTGGACGCCACATGTAAAAGAGTAGAAATGGGCCTACACTGTATATAGGACTTAACTCAGAACGGATTAAAGTCGTGAAAGTAAGATCTGAAACCACAAGACTCCCAGAAGAAAAACATGGATGACCACCTCCTTGACATCAATCTTGGTGATGATTTTCTGGACACTAGGTTCAGTTCAGTTCAGTTCAGTCGCGTCCAACTCTTTGCAACCCCATGAATTGCAGCACGCCAGGCCTCCCTGTCCTTTACCAACTCCCGGAGTTCACTCAGACTCACGCCCATCAAGTCAGTGATGCCATCCAGCCATCTCATCCTCTGTCGTCCCCTTCTCCTCCTGCCCCCAATCCCTCCCAGCATCAGAGTCTTTTCCAATGAGTCAACTCTTCGCATGAGGTGGCCGAAGTACAAAAGCAAATATAAACATGTGGGGTTACATCAGCTGAAAAGCTTTTGCACAGCAAAGGAAACCATCAACAAAATTAAGAGGCCACCTACTAATGGGAGAAAATATTTGCAAATCCTATGTCTGATAAGGGGCTAATACCCAGAATATTTGGAGCCTAATATCCAAAATATATGAAGAGCTCAAATAATAGTAACAACAAAAAATAATCTGATTTAAAAATGGACAGAGGATCTGAATAAACATTTTTCTACTTAAGATGTACAGATGGACAAGATACACATAGTGTGGGGCGTCTGCCCAGGCTCACATGAGTCATCTTCGCCTCCACAGAGCAGCAGGAGGGCCGTCCCCAGACGTGTCCCCCTGAAACCCAAATGCACTCTCTTAACCTCATGACTCACAGAAGCCACAGAAAACAAAACAGTAAGACAGATCTGGGAACATGTTTTATTCTTACGGCTTTT
Organism: Neotragus moschatus; assembly: GCA_006410615.1. Classification (NCBI taxonomy): domain Eukaryota; kingdom Metazoa; phylum Chordata; class Mammalia; order Artiodactyla; family Bovidae; genus Neotragus; species Neotragus moschatus. Next base: position 7,049 of record SJYA01010214.1, read on the forward strand.
CTCCGAGTGACTTTCACATCAGGAATGTTCGGGTTCTGTTTTTTAGTTTAAGTTTTTAAATCAGCTTTTCCAATAAGCAACTAGTGTTAGCACTGCTTTAACTGATGCCCACATAAACATGCTACCAATAAATGAGAAGGCTTAATGGCTCATTAGATGCTATGCATGTGCTTAGTCGGTAATTTGTGTCTGACTCTGCAACCCCAAGGACTGTAGCCCACCAGGCTCCTCTGAGAGTCCAGGGGATTCTCCAGGCAAGAATACTGGAGTGGGTAGCCACTGCGTTTCCCAGGGGATCTTCCCCACTCCAGCATCTCTTATGTCTCCCAAATCAGCAGGCGGGTGCTTTACTGTCTGAGTTACCAGGGAAAAGTCCCCCACTTCAACTCCTCCCTCATCCCCTACTGCACAGGAAATTCATTCTGCAGTGTTGTATTTCATGCTTTCAACCAAAAGTCAACTTTTAATAACTTTCGACAATTCAGTTGTCAACTGATAACACCGCCAACTGATTAGCCTGAAACAAATATATTCTTGTTCAATATGTAAATCAAGTAAGTTTTCTAGACATACACCCACGAGAACTTCAGGAAGACGGAAATGTTTATTATTCACTAATCTTTTGATTGCAACCACTACAATTTTTTTGGTTTAACTTGGTACCAAACTTGATTAGTAACACTTCCAGGAGTTCACAATTTCAAGGCTAAGGCTCTGATTAAGGTAATATGGTTATCAATTTAATATAAATGAAGCTTTTTAAAAAAGGTGAAAGCAGTCTGCCTCTTACAGGAAAATATAAATGATCCAGACTTTAGTCCTAGTAACATAAGTACACTTTAGTGCTACAACAGTTAAAGAGAAAGATCTTAACTAAAGATCAGAAAGGAGCACCGCTACATTCTGCTACAACATTTATGTTTTGGCCACAGCATGCTAGTGTAAGGCAGTGTGCTCAGCACTGGCGTGCAGAGTGCGGTGAGCTGTGCTGCAGGAAGGCAGTGGTGCGGGGCGGCTCCCCAGGCTCCCATCAGTCATCTTCGCCTCCACAGAGCAGCAGGAGGGCTTTCTTGTAGTCCCCAGACGTGTCCCCCTGAAACCCAAATGCATTCCGTTAACCTTCATGACTCACAGAAGCCACATTAAAGAAAACAGTAAGACAGATCTGGTAACATGTTTTATTCATATGACTTTTCTCCAAGTGATTTCACATCAGGGATGTTTTAGACAGTATCCTACTGATGAGACTGATGTTTACCTTTTAATTTTACCCCTTAAAACCTCAGTCCTGTCTAAGACAGTGAAGTGTGTTCTCCCCTCCAGGGAAGCTTTTATAACCATGTTCAACTCAAGCTTTCTGAACAAACGTAAGTCTCTGTCACACAGTATACGTCTGGCCATGGTGGGGGGTGGGCCACACTGGGACTGCCTGGCTGTATGGCTCTGCCTCAGACAGGAAGGCAAGGTACATTCTGCCTCTTGCTACTCCCACGCACAGATATGTGTGATCAGTTATGTTTCAAGCTCTGAGTCACTGCGAGGACTCTGTAGTGCCCATCAGCCGAGCCACATCTCACACACACATACAAGGAAAAAGTCTGCTCAACTGAAACGCTGCTTTGCACACAACCCACATTCCCCTTTATGAAACAGAAAGATAGAGACAGGGAGGAAGGAGGGAAGGAGGGAAGGAAGGAAGGGGGAAGGGAGGAAGGGAAAAGAAAGAAAAACTCAGAAGGCTTTAAGCCAAATTTAATCACAAACCAGTGTCCCTTGCTTTTAAAAGAACAAAAATGATAGCAATACTTAAGCTCTTTACTGCTACTGCTAAGTCACTTCAGTCGTGTCTGACTCTGTGCGACCCCATAGACGGCAGCCCACTAGGCTCCCCGGTCCCTGGGATTTTCCAGGCAAGAACACTGGAGTGGGTTGCCATTTCCTTCTCCAATGCATGAAATTTACTTGTACCTAATATGATCTGTTTGGTTCTTTGCTGAACTATGAACCAATACTAGAAACCAGGTGATAACAGATAAGAAAGAAAAGACTGATACAGTAATAAAAGAAAGGAGAAACTGATAAGAGACAGCTGGAACTGATAAAAGGCAGAAAGAACAAACATTACTGTGAACAAGATGGGATTTAGTGAGTCACCTGTCACCACTACTAAATAATGCTCCTAAGCTCACCTGGAGCCTCAGCCTCACCAAAAAGCCAACCCTTCACCCGGGAGCCAGAATCTGCACTTCAGGAGACACTATGCCAAATTCTGTACCTTAGAGCTCTAATCACACAACTAGAATTTTTAAGTTGACAGAAGAATCGGGTTCTCCGATCTATGTCTTCCACGCTATTTATTGTCTTGCTTAGGATTTCCAAATATAATTTAAAGAAAGGTTTTACTACCTTAATCATGGAATAAAGAGAGGTGCCAAAATTCTTCCTAAACTCCTTCCTAATGTTATACAGATCAATCTCACTTCTGGAAACCACAACTCTGATGAGGGTATGATCATCTGTTCCAGCTCCCTTTGAAAAAGAAAAAGAGAACACTGTTTAAAAATGTCAATTATAGCCTCAAACTCTCCTGAGTTGGGCGAGTCAATAAAGTAAAACAATTAGTAGAATTCAACCACCTGTTTTAAGGAGAAAAAAAAAAAAAAAAACCCCTCAAGGTCTATTCTCTACAACAGAGAGAGAATTTAGACAGAAGATTCAAGGCATGCACTTACCTTCATAGCATAGTAGAGGGTTTCTGCAAGGTAGGCAGGTATACTGCGAATGGATTTCACTAAGAAAATAAATATAATGGTCACGTGCTATTCTAATATGAAAAGGATTAAGTAATTAAAATCAAAGATGCCTCATGCCTATGGCTCTTCTTAAACAGAAGTATGAAAGGAACACAGGTCAAAGAGCTGCTCATTCACAAGCTGCTCTGATTTCCTTGCTACAGAGCATCTCCACAGACGGCGGCTTGAGTTCTCCTCAGAGTTCTAAAGTCTACACAGAAAGGCACGCGGCACAGCGGCTGCTGCACGGTTTTCACCCCCTTTCTGCTACGACCACCTTTCTGCCCAAGTTTTGGCAGCCTGCGCTGGTAAGCCGTAACCTTCTTCATCCCCATGAATTATACAAATCTCCTAGAAGTTTTCACTTCAAGGTATTCAAGCAAACAATGCACACCATTAGCCCATGTACTCTGGCAAGCCTCAGGCCAGCTGCCTGGAAGCTTAATCTAGGTATTCCCTCCGTATTCTATAACATCCAGGATTCACACAGAGCAGAAAGAGACTTGCCCGTTTTGGTAGCAACACCCAGACAAACAGAAGAGCACCTTCGCCGAACATGTACACATCTACTACATGCTAGGACTCCTCAGAACCAAGTCCACTAGTTTCAGAAACTATCACACAAAAGTTCCTTAATATTCAAAAATGGAATCCCCAGTGGCCTAGTGGTTAAGACTCCTTGCACTCACTGCCAAAGGCTTGAGTTCAGTCTTTCGTTGGGGAACGAAGATTCCACCAGCTGCATGGTATGGCCAAAAAAAGAACAGGAACACTTAATACACAAAAATAACAAATCGCTGATTGGAGGCTGTATTTTCTTTTTTCCAATGCTTAAGAAAAGCAGACACTGGTAATTAAAACTGTCATAACTTTTCTGTGCATTCTGTTTTGAACAGACCATCTAAAAGATTTCTGTTAAAATTCATTAACTACAGATTGAAATGAAAGGCTACTGTTACTGCTGGTTCGAGCACACATTGAGCTTATTTTTCAGAAGACAGCACAAAAACTTCTCAGCTCAACACCATATACCTGGAACAAACAGCAGACAGAGGTTCACTCCAAACCCATATGAAAACTGGGACTACAGCAAACTCACAAACTAGATTTTCCCTGGATCTGAAGAGTATGTAATAATACTACAGTTAAATGCCTCCAATTTTCCACGTTGTTGTGAATATTTAGCTAAAATAAAATTCTAAACTATTGACTCAGGTTAATAACCACTATCACATTTTCCATTATAGCAAAGATACTTTTTCTCAATCAGACCCCAACTTCTCAGTGTGCTTCAAAACTGCGACAATGGTATTCTAAAGAAAAAACTCCACGGTTATCAGAAATAACATCTATAAGAAAAATGTTTACCTCTTGAGATAATAATACACATACTCCAAGTTCACAATGAAATAGTAATATTTTTAATGCCAGTTCAAAGTGATTCCTAAAATAAGATTCTCTTAGTGTTTCCATAAGATAAAATGAAATAACCAGATATTTCACCTTTTTGCAACATCAAAGCAGATTCTGAATTGGAAATCTAGGAGTTTGCTTCACCCATATGTCATGACTAAGCTCTCTGTTTATATAAAGAAATTGATGGTTATTTTTTCACATATAGCTTCAACTGAATAAAATACTTTAGCTCTTAACACCATGAGTATTATATATATTATAAAATTACTTACCAACAGCAAGGAGAAGCTGTTCCAAATTCCCAGAAGTCTCCCGGTCAATGGTTTCTTCTATTTGAAACCCGGATATAGTCATGTATTTGTCAAACACTAGAAAACATGAAGACAATTTCTTAATCACATAGGAACCACTCTTTCCAGAAAGAAGACATTTATTCTAACCAGGTACTGTCCGACCAAACACAACTTTCCCCTTTATCCTTGCTGACAAACCTTGATTTTCCTCAGAGTCTCAATGTGCCAAGCTCAAAACAACAGATTATAAATGTTCTTTGTTCACTCATTTCCCAGCCCCTCCTCACTAGTTATAACCAATAAGTGAAAGTCAAAGTGAAGTCGCTCAGTCGTGTCCGACTCTTAGCGACCCCATGGACCGCAGCCCACCAGGCTCCTCCATCCATGGGATTTTCCAGGCAAGAGTACTGGAGTGGGGTGCCACTGCCTTCTCCAATAAGACCCAAAGGCAAATTTGCTGGAGAGGATTCTGAAGAATCTTTCTCTCTCCTTATTAACTAAAAGTAGTGAACGAATAGGACTAGTTTACCCTTGCCTTCTTGCTGTGAAAACGGCTCGTACGTTTGGACCAACATCAGCCGTCTTGTGACAATGAGGTGCTGAGCATGAGAAAAAGAACCAGAGCAGAGAACAGCCAAACAGCAAGCAGAAAGAGCCTGGGTCCTGCCAAACCAGCCAAGCAACGCCCGACAGAGAGCCCCACCCTACAGCCACTCTCAGCAGGGTTCCCTGCCACTCGCAACCGAACTCACTACCACCCACTAGAAGGACCGATGAAAATCCAGAGCACAGCTCTGAGGTACCACCTACAACGCTGTGATGTGTGACTATGAGTAACAGTCTATGGCCTATCTCCCTCGTTACCCTGACAGCAAAGAGCAGGATAAAGGTCTCGAGCTTTGTAAAACCTACAATGGCAGCAAAGAGAACTAAGAGATTTCCCAAGGTCACCACAGGAAGAAAAAAACAAACCAGATTCATTTAGTAAAAGCCTGTTATTTACAGAGAAATTGATGGTGATATCAGTTTGCAGCCTAAGATTATAAGCGGAGGGCCCCAAAACTGCAATCTGTAGTCCCACCCGTGATGTCCAAGGAACACCTAGGACTCTTTCCCAATTGGGATTCCAGATTGCCTTCTTTCGGAACTTTCCAGGGCTCTTCAGTTCTGGACAGGTTGTCAGCCCAAGTTGGTGATGTACAAACTGTTACTTCTCTCTGTTGATTCTATTTCTTTTCTTTAAGGGCTATATATTGAAATTAAGTCAAATAATTATCTTTAGAAATTGAAATTCTTTGTAAGGAGTTGTTTATTGTGTTATCAGATTCTTTGAACCTAAAATGAAATAAAACTTTCAGCAAAACATCAAAAAAAAAAAAAAAAAGCCTGTTATGCATCAAGTATTTTGGCATACCGGTTCTTTACTTTCAAAATTAATCAAAGTACCTGTATCATACACATTTTTATTACTGACCTCTTCTCAAGTGAGATACACTTCGTGTTCCAAAGATGGTAATAAACTTTTCTTCATCTGTTCCCCATTTAAGTTCTCCAGCCTGAAACAAAGCCTATAAAAAAAAAAAAAAAATCAATTTCAATTAATAAACTGTTCTCCCATCTCATTTCCAGGTTCTGTATTCCCTGAATATTAATGTGCCTGACTCCTATTTATATTTCAATTCTAATATTTCCTACTCTGAAACTCAGTTCACTAAGTTTGGAGCCACCTCAAAGCTCACCACTGAACTCTGCCGCAGCAAATTAATGGCACAAAACAACGAAGCCAGACAACAGTGCTAGGATAAATGTGCCCAGTCTACCATGACCGGCAATCAACACGAGCAAAGGCACGTGTGGCAGAGAGTTCTGACTACCTCACGGCTCAAACACCACCCATTTATAGACCAGGAGGCGGTCAGTGATGTTCCTTACGCTTGCTCAGTAGTTGCTCAAAGCTGCTGCTAAGCCTGCTAAGTCGCTTCAGTCATGTCCGACTCTCTGCGACCCCATAGAAGGCAGCCCACCAGGCTCCCCTGTCCCTGAGATTCTCCAGGCAAGAATACTGGAATGGGTTGCTCAATGATACATGATAAAACTCCACAGTCTCTTTCAGTTCAGTTCAGTTTAGTTGTTCAGTCATGTCCGACTGTTTGCGATCCCATGAATCCCAGTACACCAAGCCTCCCAGTCCATCACCAACTCCTGAAGTTCACCCAAACTCTCGTCCATCGAGTCAGTGATGCCATCCAGCCATCTCATCCTCTGTCGTCCCCTT
>SJYA01010216.1:0-13921 GCA_006410615.1 Neotragus moschatus
GAGGGAGAGGGTGGGATGATTTGGGAGAATGGCATTGAAACATGTGTAATATCATATATGAAACGAATCTCCAGTCCAGGTTTGATGCATGATACTGGATTCTTGGGGCTGGTGCACTGAGACCACCCAGAGGGATGGTACAGGGAGGGAGGAGGGAGGAGGGTTCAGGATGGGGAAACAGTGTATACCTGTGGCAGATACATGTTGATGGATGGCAAAAACAATACAATATTGTAAAATAATTAACCTCCAATTAGAATAAATAAATATATATAAAAAATAAAGGCAGGGTCATGGCAAAAAGAATACATAGTTAACAAAAATCTTTCAAAAAGGCCACAATGAATATGAATACTGTTAACTTTATAATCATGGGGAATTATGTTTCATAGGTAACTTATATAACACATAAAATATTTCTAAAATTCCTTTTCATTTTATTCAGTAAAATTTTTATGAATAATTCATTGTTTTATTTAGGAAAATTGAGGACATTCAGGGACAGAAGCGTATGCTCATGCAAACAGAAACTTACGCTCATGAAAGGCATTGGCATGGGTTTATTTTCAGGAATGTTTCTCCAGAATATCAGGATGCTGAGGAATCCCAGGGTTATTATGGACATAAGAATTACCTTGTTCCAATGTTCTTCCTCTCTGCCTTTTGTTTACTTGGTTGTTTTTCAGTTGCTAAGTCACGTGTCACTCTGCAACCCCATGGACTGCAGCATGCCAGGCTCTCTCCTCCTTCACTGTCTCCCAGAGTTTTCTCAAATTCACGCCCATTGAGTTGGTGATGCTATATAATCATCTCATCTCCTATCACCCCCTCCTTCTTTTGCCTCAGTCTTTCCCAGCATCATGGTCTTTTCCAGTGAGTCAGCTTTTCGCATCAGGTAGCCCACGTATTGGAACCTTAGCTTCAGCAACAGTTCTTCCAATGAACATTTATGGTTTACTTCCTTTAGGATTGACTGGTTTGATCTCCTTGCTGTCCAGGGGACTCTCAAGTATCTTCTCCAGCATGATTCAAAAGCTTCAATTTGTTTACTTATATTTTCCATAAACATCCCACAATATTAAATTGTGATCTTTTTAAGAGTAAGAACTAGATTTTAATGGCTTTTGCATTTCTACTGCCTGGCACAGTGCCTGATACTAAATAAACTTATTTTTAAATAAAATTTTAAATTTTAAAATAAAGACATATTAAGTGAAGAAATAACAAAAAATAATCATTCAACATTCCATTAACACTTAATTTCCTTTGTCATTTCTCTCAATTTGGGAAAATCAGAGCAAAAAATGAGCTTCCCTGGTCGCTCAGACAGTAAAGAATTTGCCTGTAATGTGGGAGACCCAGGTTTGATCCCTGGGTCAGGAAGATCCCCTGGAGAAGTGAATGGCTACCCACCCAAGCATTTTTGCCTAGAGAATTCCATGGACAGAGGAGCCTGGTGGGCTATATAGTCTGTGAGGTCACAAAGAGTTGGACAGGACTGAGCAACTGACTCCTTTTTTTTCTGGCTACACTGGCATCTGTTCTGATTTTGGATGCACATAAAATACTGATGTTCTCGGAAAAGCTTGAGAGGTTCTGCTCTAGGATTCAGGAATTACTGTTCACAGAACACTTAATGCTGGTGGGTTCATAAATTCCAAACTGAATCTAATAATTTACTTGCATGGGCCAGTGACAGGGATGGCCCAGTCCAGATGGGATAGTCATGGTAATTCAAAAATCAAAATCATTCAATAAATATAGCTCACTTCTGATTTTCAATCATGCTGCACGTCAGAGCTAGAAATTTCACATATCTCAATGTCAAAGATTTCTGCCTTTAGTCTCTGTAGCCATGAAATTTCAAGCTACTTCCATGTAAGTAATCAAACTTCTCAAATGGGTGGTTTTAAGATAATGTCAACAAAATAGTTCAAATATTTGTAAAATATAATTAGATGGATTGGTGTCTATATTTGTGATTTCATACTCTTTCCCTCAGATGGTGATTTTTGTGAGGTAATACTAGATTTATAGAAGGCAGTCTTAAAAGCTAGGTGAAAAGACCACCTATTAGAACTCATAACAGAGTTCTAATCCAGCCTAATTGTGATATTTAGAAATTCCATGGGTGGACCCACTTATAAATTAAAAGGGATGACATTACTAAAATTTCCTGAAGCCCTTTACTATAAAGTCATTTTATTTTCTGTTGAGCTAGGGACTGTCATCATTCTGACCCTGTTTTTACGCATTGCTATTTCTACTATATCAATTGTTTTGACCATTCTGTTAGATAGAGCAATTAATCATTTTAATAACAAAAATTAATCAGTTTGATTTGAATTACTTGGTTAATGTATTTGCAAGTGTTAGTTGCCAGTGACTATAGTTTAAGTCAAAATGCTTGATTCATTACTTCTTAAAATAAGATGTAATGGAGGCTTCCTTGTAAAAGACAAAAGTGCCAACTACAGGTAGGAAATTGACAGATGGTGTCAGGGAAAGCCTCCTACTGAGATCCTTACTCCTGCCCTGTAGGTCTGGCTACATCAGGAAAAGGAATGTCAAAACCATTTCATTAAACAAAAGGAGCTGCCAGCACTAGCCAAATAACAACAACAAAATCCCCAAAAATCAAAAATGAAAGAAAGTGAAATAAGAGTTTCCCTTGCTAGACTGTGAGCTTCCTAAGGGCAAGGACCTTGTTTATTTTACTTATTGCTTTACCCCACGCACTGCACCAAAACAAAGCAGGTATTCAACAACTACCACATGGATAGATAAATGAATGAGTAAGAAATAATAGCTGAGATTCAGACAAAACACAGAAAATCGGATCAGGGACAAACAAGATCCGGATCTGTCTGACAATCCGGGTCATAATCAGAGTCAGGCTGTGAGTCAACCGAGGAGCATTGAGTGAGAACAGGGGAAGGAGAGCACGGTGAGGAGCACTCACCAGGGGAGATCAAGAGGTGCTATAAGGGCTTTCGGGACTTTATTACCCTTGATGACTATTGCTCCATCTTCCTTCTAAATGACCCTTGCTTGGGGGTAGCCTCCCAAGATTAGTAGAAGAGAAAACACAAACATTTCAGAGCCAAGTGAACTATATATAGGTTCAAGTTTGCTTATTTATTAAGGGTGCATTGAGGGGTTATCACTAGTTAACACCACACTATGCATTCTAGAAGTAGAGGTTTTCAATATCAAACTGATAGTTGAGTATATGTTTGAGAGGAGCCATATCTTAGAAAGAAATAAATGTGTGCCCACAACTTCAGAAATGATTTTTTTTCTCATTTAGCACCCTCCCCCAATTATTCCTGGTGTATCAAGGGAACTTTCCCATATAAAAGTCTCATCTTGACTTCTTTTAACTTTTTCTCTGAGACTAAAATAGTTTTTTGCAGTGGTAATCAGACTGTCATAGTCATTGGCTGGCGTGAAAACATATTAGCAGTTGAGTCTGACTCTTAACCATTTCTGATAACAACACCGGAGAGTTTATAATTCTAATGTATGTTAAAACACCTTTGTATTCTGAAAAGAGACAAATGGTGCTAGAACAAATACAGCTGTTGCTGGCCTGAGAGTTCTATATTGATGCACTCTCTTCCCAAATTGTTGCTACTGATCATTATTTAGACATTAGTAGTGCTTGATCTTAAGGGTATTTAATATCTGAGAAAAAGAGCCCCCCCTCCACCATTGCCTGGTCATATGTAACCAAACTGATAACATAAGGGATATTGATCCTTTAATTGTGAAATTTTTCAGAAGATCACAAGTGACCTCTAAGCTCCTTAGACACTTTTTTGCTTTGATCTCACTTGATTTCTTAGCAAGTTTAAACACAACTGACTGTTTCCTTCTTTTTGATTAGCTCTTTACTTTCTTGGATCCCTCACATACCTGATTTTCCCCCCACCAAGCTGATCTCTCCTTGTTATTCTCCTTGAAGATTCTTTTCCTTCAGCTAAACTTCTACCTGCTGCATGTACCAGGTCACAGGCAATCTCTCCCTTCAAACCTCTTCTTTTTCCCTCTTCTTTCCCCTTTCTGGAAATTGGTCCATTCATGTAGTAGAATGGTTTTAAATACCAGCCCCATGATTGTCCCCTCGTATCTTCAGCTCTGATCTCCTAATTAGACTGTAAACTCACTTAGCCTATTGCTTATTTGACTTATTCTCTTAGATATCCACTAGGCATCTCAAATTTGATTTGGCTGAAACACACTTCTTTATTTCCCACTTTCAAATCTCTTCTTTGTCCAGATTTTCCCTTTTTAAAATGCATTGTTATTGTTATTATTTGATAAATGGCACCACTGTGCATTCATTTGACCAAGCCTGATATGAGAATCATCGTTTTCCTTCCCTCCATGTCCGATCAATCAGGAAATTCTGCCAGCCCTGCCTCTAAAATAAGTCTACTTTCCTCCTGCTTCACTCTTACAACCTTAGTCTAAGTTATCATCATTTCTTGCATGGATTATTGCAATAACCTCCTGATTTGACTCCTAACTTTTCTCCCCTTGCCCTTTCATTCTGCATGGAACAGCAGCCAGAGTAATATCTTAAATAATATAAATCAGACATTGCCAGTCTCCTCCTAAAATTGCCCTGATGGCTTTTCATTGTATTTGAAATAAAATACAAACTCTTCTCATGATCTATTTATCCCTATATAATCTGTGTCTGCTCACTTGATTTTGACTGCTTTAAATTCTACTTACACCGCTGTTCATCAAGGTCTAGTTACTCCATCTCCTTCTGCTCCTTAAATGAACTTTGCATTTCTGCATGTATTGTTAGCTATATATACTGTTACCTACATATATTATTTTACTTACTTACTTGTATTTATTTGTTTATTTTCTCCCATTAGGATGAAGTATTCACAAGAGCAAAACCTTTTCTCTCTTACTCACGCATTCAATTCAGGAAAAACAAGAGAGCTGGCCGAAAACACTGTCTCCGTTATTTTCCAAATGGCACACCATTAGTGCTTTTAAAGTAACTAACTGCTTTAAACATTGCAGGTAAAACGGCAGTTAGAGCTAGAAAAATTACCCAGGGGACTGACAGGATAAGTACATAACGTTTAAAACTAGTCTCATTATTTTAGTGACAAAAGTACGTACTTGCCTCACTGCCACCATGCTCGGAATTACACTGTTGGTAAATATAACAATATTGTGATTGGGATGCGATATAGGAGGGGAGAGCGAGGTGATGAAACATTAAGTTTTAGGGGTTAGCATGTTTTATACATATTTAGTTGAGGATATCTTTTTTAAAAAGATGAGGAGTCAATGACAACAGTAAGCTCTGAAGTGGTAAAGTGAAGAACAGAGGTAGGGCTTTTTTTTTAAAGGGAGGGAGAGTGCAGATAAAGAAAGGGTGGGAGAGTGATGCTGGTAAGTTTCGCTTACATCATATTTCTAAAATTTACATGCATCTATGCAATTATGAGATAGTATATATTTATAAGCAGTCTTTGCTGCCTAAATTTTGTTTAAAATAACAGTGTCATATTTGGCCATCGAATTATACAAGGTTTTCAATTATTTTCTTTTATTTACTTGACTGCAGTGGATCTTAGTTATGGCACACAGGATCTTTTGTTGCATCATGTGAATCTTTAGTTGCAGAGCACACACCTCTAGTTGTGGCGTGGGGGCTCAGTAGTCACCACGCAAGGGCCCAGTTGCTCTGAAGCATGTGGGAACTCAGTTCCCTGACCAGGGAGTGAACCTATGTACTGCACACTGCAAGGCGGATTTTTAACCACCATGGTGGTCCTGAATCTTTTAATTATTTTCTGATCATAAAAGCATATATTTGATATTCCCATTAATAAGATACTGATTCTTTTTGGTGACAAGATGCCATCTTTTAAAAACTTCAATTTATAATGTACTATAAAATAGTAAAACTGCTATTGTGCCCATGGATTCTGTGTCATTTTTACATATAAAACTAGTTGTCAGAATTTGCCTTGATTTATTTTAATTAAAAATGCTGTCATATGATGATAGCTTCAGAATTTGATTAATTCCTATTCACTTATATCTTTAAGGATATTCCATTTTTGCTGGTAAGTTGTCATTTTGAATAAGGTAGATTTAACAGAAACTTTGTGCTCTGACACTCTTGAGTGTAGTTCCAGAGTGATCTTGACCTTATTCTTGAGTCAAAACTTGATTGTTGGCATCATTGTGGTCAGTAGGATCTCTGCATTGCTAAATCCATTGGACAGCCTCAGGCCTCACTATTCTGAATTTCTTAGCAGCTTTTGTTTGACTCAGTAGAACACGCCATCTTAAAATTCTTTTCTTGGCTTTTGAACTTCTTCGTGTCTCCTGTAGTTTCCTTGGCCATATCCTCTTTCTTTCTTCTGTTCCAAATGGTGAGAGACTGTAGGGCTCAAGCCTCAGACATCTGTATCAGTACTCAATGATCTGGGCTAGCACATGTATAAAAACCATTACTATACTGATGAATCCTCAGAGTATAGCTCTATCTCTAAACTTTCTCTTAAAACAAGACTTAATTGATAACATATTTTGAAATAAAAATGTTTATAAAATTTATCAAATCAAACCCAGAATCTTTAATATCTTTTTTTTTTTTTTCTCAAATATTCTCTTATCCATGACTTCCTTATGTATGTGAGTGATTTGTCATTCACCCAGTTTCTTGGGTCAGATAGCTCTGGAATTACCTTTGATTTCTCTCTTTTTCATAGTCCATATCCAATTCATAATCAAATCTTGTCACATTTACACTCAAAATATATCTTAAAAGGTCATGTTTCATCGATTCCATTGCTACTGTTCTAGTTAAAAGCAAAGTCATCATCCACTAGGTCGGAAGGACTATTTTTCCACTGATCTCCTGAGGTCCTCTCTAGAGTCTATTCTTTACCCTCTAGACCAAGAGACCCTTTTAAAATATGAGTCAGATCTTGACTTGACTTTCTTTGTTCATAATCCTTTCATGATTTTTCCTTATACTGAAGATAAAATCTAAAGTCCTTGTAGTTCCCAAGACTGACTCCACCTAACCTGTTCTTGTCCTGGCCATTTTTCTTCATCACGCTACCACTCTCCCTATTGTTCACTGCTGTCTCATCAATACTACTCCTGTTCTGTTCTTTGAACAAGGTCAGGATGCTTTTAAGTAAGAATCTTTGAGTTCGCTATTCTCTCTGCCCCCTACCCCATATCTGTCTCTCTTTTTTTTTTTTTCTTTTTTTGGTTCCCTGACCGGGAAGCGAACCTGGGCCCCATATCTCTTATATGATCATGTCAAATGTCACAACCTCGGGAACTGTGATTCTTCAAACCTCTATAGTCAACAGAGTCGATGCTACCTTGTTGAGCAGTTCTTTTTGCACAGTATACATCAGCAACTGAAATTATACCACATATTTATTTGTTAGCTTCTTTATTGTTTGCGTTCCCTACTATAACATAAGCTTCATGAAGACAGGAACTTCAAATCGCTCATTGTTTTATCCCTAGCATCTTAGCTGAGTGTCTGTTACTTAGTATGCCTCCAATAAATATTTGTTGAATGAATGGTGATTTATATTTATAAAGAGAAGGATTGTGCACAAATCTAGATCTTATGTGATCTCTGGAGAAGCTGTTATTACAGGTGAATCATGGTAGGAATATGAAAAAGCTGAAAGTGAAAATCACTCAGTCGTGTCCGACTCTTTGCAACCCCATGGACGCATGGAGTCCATGGAATTCTCTAGGCCAGAATACTGGAGTGGGTAGCCTTTCCCTTCTCCAGGCGATCTTCCCAACCCAGGAATCGAACCCAGGTCTCCCACATAGCAGGTAGATTCTTTGCCAGCTGAGCCACAAGGGAAGTCCAAGAATATTTGAGTGGGTAGCCTACCCCTTCTCCAGCATAACTTTCCAACCCAGAAACCGAACCAGGGTCCCCTGCACTGCAGGTGGATTCTTAACCAACTGAGCTATCAGAGAAGTGCTGATAATAGCTATTATTACAGGTGAATCGTGATGGGAATATGAATGTCACACTATTAGTACAGACAGGGGAAAAAAGTTGAAGATCCGGCTGTGTGAGAGGAGCACCACTTTGAGATGTAAAAGCTGGAATCCTCACTGTTCTGTACAACAGAATACACTGTGCTGCTGCTAAGTTACTTCAGTCGTGTCCGACTCTGTGTGACCCCATAGACGGCAGCCCGCCAGGCTCCCCCATCCCTGAGATTCTCCAGGCAAGAACACTGGAGTGGGTTGCCATTTCCTTCTCCAATGCATGAAAGTGAAAAGTGAAAGTGAAGTCGCTCAGTCGTGTCCAACCCTCAGCGACTCCATGGACTGCAGCCTACAAGGCTTCTCCATCCACGGGATTTTCCAGGCAAGAGTACTGGAGTGGGGTGCCATTGCCTTCTCCGAGAATACACTGTGACTTTCTATAAATATGTACACCAGATGTTCTGATTCAGTGTTCTAATTGGATCTATGCTTGTGTAGTTGTTTTAGATTGGGTTCCATTGAAGCAGACCCCAAGACAGTGATTTGATCACTGTGATTTATTGAGAAGGCTTGCAGATAAATATCTATAAGAAAGGGAGGAGAAGAGGACGGGGAAAAAGAGGGAATTGAGCAAGAATAGAAAGTGAAAGTGAAGTCACTCAGTCGTGTCCGACTCTTTGCCACCCCATGGACTGTAGCCTACCAGGCTCCTCCGTCCATGGGATTTTCCAGGCATGAATACCGGAGTGGGTTGCCATTTCCTTCTCCAGCGGATCTTTCCGACCCAGGGATCGAACCTGGGTCTCCCACATTTTAGGCAGACGCTTTACTAAGCTACTGGGGAAGCAGGTGGGGTCCCACATTATATAGCCTTGGTCTGATGTGCACGACAAAGTCTCCGGATAATAACGTGCACCATTAAGTCATTTCCTCCGTGAATCAAGGGACGAGTTTCAATCAGAGTAATTGACCTAGGGTTGCCCGACTATGAGGAAGGTTATCTTTTCAGGTAATAACAGTGGAGGACAATTCTCAGTATACAGCCAACGTTCTCAGCAGTTGAGGGATGTTGCCCTGGCCCAGTGAAGCGGAGCTGGGCAGGCCACTCCATGTCTTCTACAGAGGGACAAAAAGGGGTTGACTGTGAAGCCTATGTAGATATTCACTCATTCAACAAATACTTATTGTATTCAAAGTCCTGAGATTCACTGGTAAACAGACATGGTCCCTGCAGTGTGGATAGTGAGAAAAAGAGATTTTAATAAAACAAACATGTGATCCTGGTATGATACATATTGAATTATTGCCAAATAATGAATTGAAGCAAAATTATAGAAATAAATCCATGATACTTATAAGTAATGTTTTTCTATAAATGTCCTTTGCTGTAACTCTTAGTAAGATTGCATAAACTCCCAATCACACTAATCTTTATCGAAAGCTAGTTGTATATTAATCAAATAGCTCTTAGGCACTATTTAAAAACACAGAGTAAAGAAAGGTGATTTTTAGCCTGGAAACTATGTTGGTATACAATTCTATATTACATCATTGTTCAAAAATCAAGATGATTTTCTGTAAGTGGGAGTTTAAACAGAGGAAAAGTAAACATTAAAAGTTTAAAGACAGTTAAGATCTTGGATTGGATGCTACTTCTTTGCATTTTGTAAGTTACCCCTCTAATCCTATGCCCTCACTGGCAGAGGGAAGAATAAAAGCAGGATGAAAGTGTGGGATCTTGTTTTTGTGGCATACTGCAGTTCATAAACAGCCCGCAGACCTTGAGTCCACGTGGAGGCTAAAATTTTACTGAAGTCAATGAATCGTTATAAAATGTTCACTGTTATAAGGCTGGCATAACTATGTTCAAAAACAACACAATTGGAAGGGCAAAAAGCCATTTGAGTAAACAGGTACAGGTTACCAAGTTTCAAGCAAATTTGAGAAGTTAGTATAGGAGGTAAGATGTGCCATGAACAGTATAGTAGGAAAACTTGTTTCATACATTAAATTATGAGACAGAAATATACAAGAATATTTTTAATCACAAATACACAAGAATATTTTTAACCGGAATTGGATACTGGTAAATAGCAGCTGGTAGGTCCTGGTTTTTATCTTAAGGTCTATCTATTTTCATTTTTCAAAAACCTTTGCCTGGTGCTGTGGAAACTA
Organism: Neotragus moschatus; assembly: GCA_006410615.1. NCBI lineage: Eukaryota > Metazoa > Chordata > Mammalia > Artiodactyla > Bovidae > Neotragus > Neotragus moschatus. The sequence continues at coordinate 10,204 of SJYA01010216.1, forward strand.
CTATCCTGAAAAATAAGCCAGCTAATGAGCAGCATAATATATGTCAGTAAAACAGCATATTTCTTATTTTCCATAGAGCAAAATTTCAAAGGAATGTAATCTTGTTAAAGTGTCACCAAACCATCTCTTCAGGAGAAAACAATGGCAACAGAAATAATAAGGGTTATTTTCAAGAATTCTATTCATACCTCAAATCCCTGTGGTCTTCCCAGACTCTCTTTAATATGTTTCCATGCAACAAGAATCTCTGACACAGATACACTTGTAGCCTTGACATCTGTGGGAGCAGCAGTGGGTTCTGTATGAAGGAAAATGGAAATAATAAACCACGGGGGTAACAAGTTATGCCTAACAAAGCATTGTACCTGAACATGACAGGTGTTACTTCCTTCTCTCTGATTTTTTAAATGAAGGGCTCTGGTGATTATGAAAAACACAATGAGATAAAAAGATGATCTTTTTGGATTTCTCCGAGGTCAAGTCTCATCAGTACCTTACCAATGACAAATAAATCTAGCAAGACAAGCAAAGAAGATCTTTATCCTTGGATTAACTAGGATGTTTCTGAAGAAGTTAAATTATCTGACTTAAATTGTCTGCCAGACTAGCATAATGATCAAAAGAATGGACTAGGAGTCAGGCTTGGCGTTTTTGCTTGCTGAGGTTGTTTTTTGCCTTCCAGAAAATTATTTACCTTCAGGCAAGTTACTTCTTCCTGAGCTCTAGTCCCATCATCTGTCATCGGGCATATTGAGAATACTTAGCTCGTAGGTTTTTAAGGTTAGTTTTAATTGAAATAATACATATAAACTATTTAGCATAGTTCTTGGCACTTAAAACATCTATTCAGAAAATATTACCTATTTTACCTTTTACCTTGTGAAGAAACAAACAGGATCTAAGTTTTCATTTGATTTCTTTTGTTGTTGTTTCAACCACAAAGCCACATTTCCATGATTGTGTAAAGAATGTGTTATGAATCATGATATTTAAAAGGCATGCATTGACTTTTAAGACTGGTATAGGCTGAAAAGGAAAGTCCCTGGAGGTCTCGGTGCTGTTGCCCTAAACCACCTTTTCATTCGTGTCTGTGCTCAGTGACCTTTTGCACTGTTTTAGTTTCTGCTTTTTTTTTTTTCAAATACATCATGTCTGACTGGCATCCATCAAGAGGTGCACTTTATTTGAGGTTGTACTGTATGTGAGGAACAAAATATTTTCAGCTTTGACATTGCTGAATCATAAATACTGTGTCACAAACACACGTTAAGTGAAATGGCAGAATAAAGGCCACACATTAGTTCAACCAATCTGTACACAGTCGATGTCAAAAACTCCTCCCCATGAAAACTGTAGAGACTTTGATTCTAACCCCATATCCCTGCCAAGATTTCAGATGAAGCTTATCATTGCTAAGACTTCAGATGAATCTATTTAGATTCAATCAACCAGATGGCAAAGGCAGAGTTCTAAATAAGATTTTTATGTTTTAGACATATAAAGGGGATTACAGCCATTTGCTGAAAATATTTCACTTTCTGATGGAAGGTGGCCCACATGCCTACCTGGAAAGCCTTCATATATTATTAACTGAAAAAACAAAAATAAAAAAACATCTGCCCTTGTTACTATAAAAAAAAGTCCACAAAAGACTTTTCCAAAGTTTGTACTAAGCAATGGTTTTTCTTTTGGTAAAGCGTTAATTAAAATTACATACTATATTTGCATTAATTTAAAGTACTTTGATAAATTCACATTAATCTTTACACAGAAGCTGACATTAGTTTCTGCCATGGTATAATTTGCAATTTCTCATTCTGTCCTTTAAATATCTTTTATTTTATTTTATTTTATTTTGCTAAGTGGTTTCCCACATCCCGCTTTCCAACTGAATATTATTTGAGCATCTACCATTAACAATAACAACAACAAAAACCATGGGAAAAGCTTCTAATTTTATTCTATTCTAGAATTCTTATCAGCAAACTTGCAACAATTTTTTTCATTGTTATTTAATAGGAGCTAAAATTCTTGATTTTGCAAGTAAATGAAAGGAAATGCTCATGTTCTTAAGTGGGTATAATCTGATCTCCCGGATTTGGGATATGATTTATTTCAAAGAAAGCCACTCTTTGCATATCATGTGTTATTTAGAAGGAGTTTTGCTTATCTTTTCAGTGAATGCACTGCAGAGATTTGTGTGCCAAATGCCTTTTTCAACTTTTTTTTAAATTGAGGTAATTATATCTTTGCCAAAGATGATTGCAGGGGGATAAATAATTTCAGAAGCACAAAATATGTGGTTGGATTTCTATCTCTACCTCTAGAGAAAGAAATTTCTCTCTCAGCTTTCTGTAGCACTATACAAGTTTAAGTACTTTTTAAAATAGAATGATGGAAGTTTTAAAAAACTAAGAAATAAAGAAAAATATTCAGAAAATTATTTCCCAAACTAGCAACCTAATTTCTGTTTAAAAGCTCTAAGGTTTTTAAATCAGTGTCAGACATTAAAAGACATTCCACAATTGTACTCACAGAGGCTAAATGTTATGAAATATTAGAAAGTCACTTGGATCAATGGTCACATCTAATTAAATGAGGGTCAATGAAACAAGAATTGAACAGTAAATTTTTACTTGTTTCACTTTTTAGATATAAATAATATCAAACATTAGGGCTTCCCTGATAGCTCTTGTAATGCAGGAGACCCTGGTTCGATTCCTGGGTTCGGAAGATCCACTGGAGAAGGGATAGGCAAATCACTCCAGTATTGTTAGGCTTTCCTTGTGGCTCAACTGGTAAAGAATCCACCTGCAATGTGGGAGACCTGGTTTCAATTCCCTGGAGAAGGGAAAGGCTACCCACTCCAGTATTCTGGCCAGTATCAAACATAACCATGCTGACCTGCATTGAAAATTTAAGCATGTAAAAAGGTGACCTCATTCACTTTACTTCCAAAAGTTTCAATTTGCACCATTTATTAGTCAGTGAACATTTTCATTTGTATCAAAAAGTTTGTCTGCAGACAAGGTGAATGGATAAAGAAGTAGTGATACATATAAAAAAAGAATGAATTTGAGTCAATTCAGTTGAGGTGGATGAACCTAGAGCCTGTTGTACAGACTGAAGTATGTCAGAAAGAGAAAAACAAATATCATATATTAGCACATGCATATGGAATCCAGAAAAATGGTACTGACGAACCTATTTGCAAGGCAGGAATGATGCTGCTGCTGCTAAGTCACTTCCGTCTTGTCCCACTCTGTGCGACCCCATAGATGGCAGCCCGCCAGGCTCCCCCATCCCTGGGATTCTCCAGGCAAGAATACTGGAGTGGGTTGCCATTTCCTTCTCCAATGCATGAAAGTGAAAAGTGAAAGTGAAGTCGCTCAGTCGTGTCTGACTCTTAGCGACTCCACGGACTGCAGCCCATCAAGCTCCTCCATCCATGGGATTTTCTAGGCAGGAGTACTGGAGTTGGGTGCAGGGCAGGAATAGAGATACAGATGTAGAGAATGAACTTGTGAACACAGCAGGGACAGAAGAAGGTGGGACTGATTGAGACAGTAGCATTGAAAGATACAAATTACCATCTATCAGATAGTCAGTGGGAAGTTGCTATATAACAGAAGGAGGTCAGATTGGTACTCTGTGACAATCTATAGGGGTAAGGGAGGGGGTGGGAGGGAGGCTCAGAAGGAGGGGATGTGTGTATACC
>SJYA01010218.1:0-13920 GCA_006410615.1 Neotragus moschatus
CTGAATCCAGGTCTCCCTGACCTGGCAGGCAGATTCTTTACCAGCTGAGCCACAAGGAAGTCCAAGAATAATGGAGTGGGTAGCCTATCCCTTCTCCAGCTGATGTTCCCAACCCAGGGTCTTCTGCATTGCAGGCAGATTCTTTACCAACTGAGCTATCAGGGAAGCCCTCACTCACCAGATGATCACCTCGAATCAAGTGCTTGTGTCTGCATCTGTCTGCATCACTTAATTGGGTGGACACAGGCATTCTCATACGGTTTTATTAAAACTGAATTTTCCTGACACAATACGAAGTTTACAACAATGTTTTGTTTTGTTAAGTCCCCCAAGTAGCTTATCCAAATTAGCATTCTAAGAGTCTCTGTGAAAGGTTTTATTTTTGTTCATTTTCCCCTCTTCCTAATCAGGAAGATTTCATTCAACTGGGCAACTGAGCAGAAAGGCTGGTTCCTTCTAATTTTTCAAATCTCCCTAGTCTCATCCCAAGTGAAAACATGTCCTAAGGAGTGTTGTAATGGTCACCTCTACAAAATAACCCTTTTTTTCTGGGTATACTTAAATCTCAACAAGTAAGTTTATTGATTAAAGTCCCACAGCTAATTTTCTTCTATTTAATATGTGACCTCAGCTAATGACTCAGACTTCTGGAACAAATTCTTCCTTTCTTAAATGGACTAACAGACTCTTTTCACCTCTGTACAAAGACTTCAGTTTTTACAACCTAATTAAACAATAGGCAGAAGACCCGAATAGACATTTTGCCAAAGAAAACATTAAGATGACCAACAGGCACATAAAAAGATGCTCAATATCACTCTTCATGAGAGAAATGCAAATCAAAACTACAGTGAGGACTTCCTTGGTGGGTACAGTGGGAAAGAATCCACCTGCTAATGCAAGGGGCGTGGGTTCAGTCTCTGGTCCAGGACAGTTTCATGTGCCACAGAGCAACTAAGCTGGTGCGCCACAACACCTGTGCCCTAGAGCCTGAGCACCACAATGCAGAGTAGCCCCTGCTCTCCACAACCAGAGAAAGCCCACATGCAGCAATGAAGACCTACTGCAACCAAAAACAAATAAAACAAATTTGAAAATTAAAAAGAGAGTAATAATCTAACCCCATAAAATGGGAGCAATTATTACCCAAACTACAGAACTAAAGCAGGGATGTTACACACACACCACACACACCAGTCTGCCCAAGAACAGAAGTAGTGTAGAATTAAGCCTGGATCTGAACCCAGTCTGCCTGTCTCCAGGCCTCACATGTGGAACCTCTAGTGCTACACCACTAGTCTCACTATAAAGAAGAATTTAACTTGGAAGTTACCAGGAAATAGTTTTAGCTAATCAAGGAAACCCAGTTATAGATAAATGAAAATTCAGATTCATAGCCCTTTTCTTACATGACAACTTGTAGAGGTTGTAAAACACTGCAAATAAAAACACTTGTCACTCTAACGTCATAAAAACTGTGAAACAGGCAACAGTGAGAAAGATTCCTTCATTTAGCCAACAACGCAGTAGCTCAGCTAACAGAGGCTACACAAGCACAATTCTCTGCATGATGCCGCATGCTACTGAAAAGAGGTTTCAGATAGGATTACCTTATTTTCTTCAACATTCCTTTTCAACTTTTCTTCCAAGTCCTTGATTTCTTCTGAGCCCTTGACATTGCTGTGTTCACACTTTTCACATGCTTCCTTAAGCTGCTCTTGTAAAACCTGGTACTCCTTTTCAACCTGTGAAATACCCCCCTACAAATATAATACAAAATTACCTGTTAAAAATAGTTTTAAAAGCCTATTTCTGATCTTGTTCTGAAATGTCTCTTCAGATAAACAAAAGAGGATATAAGGCAGATGACAATTTACAAGGAAAATGTCATAATAATTCAAGAATTTAATCCCTTACATTGTCTGGCAAAGTCAGCTCTGTTTTAAAATAGTTATTCATATTACTAGAATTCATAAGGAAGCTTTCCAATATGCACCATAATTAGCTCTGAATATTTGTTTTAGAAGGGTTCAATATTAAATACTCTGATATGACTGTCATCCTCCACAATTAACATCAAGAATTATTTACTGGCTTTAAGAACTGCAAATATTATGCATGCATTACATATGAATAAGACATATTAGTTTTGGCACTACTTTTATCGTGTTCAAACAGACAGTTGCTGATTATTTTTAAAAGATGACTTAAAATATTATCAAGAAATTATTTTCAGTTATGTAACTGTCTCCTGGACAGCTTTAAAAAAAAGCAAACAGAAGTCACACTGTACTGTGAAATGCTGGCAAGCAATAAGCAGCATTTATGTGTTTGTAAGCCTTTCATCCTGCTGATATGGGCAGCAGTCAGTCACACACTTGTTGTCAACGGAGCACCAGTCAGACGCTGGCAGCTCCTCGGCTGCAGGCAACTGCTCTGCCCAGCTACGAGGGCTCCAGCAGCCAGGCTTGGGAATCTAAACCAGGTGCACACACCTGGCCCACCTTTCCCATCCCCTGCACCTCTTACAGCACGTTAGCATCTCCCAAGTGTACAAAGGCAGGGAACTGAGTTTCTGAAATTTTGTTCAATGTCAGAGAACTGTGAACCATGGCCAAGCTGAACACACACCCCAGTCTGCTGTTTATGTCGTCAAAACTGAAAGTTCGGCACTATGAATTCAGTCCATGTTTAAATAATCAACTAGATAATGAACCCCTAAGGAAACTTTTATGATTTCAGATCTTATTTATTTTTATTTTAATTCTCAATTCAACAAAAGAATCACACTGCAGCTTGGTATTATGAATTAATTCATATGACCTAAACTGCTGACAGAGACATTGTTTGTTATATAGCAACAGATAACATGAATTCTATTCATGTCTGTTTTGAGACTGTGTTAAATTAAAATCTTTAAAAAGCCAATCCCTTTAATACTAGGTCTTCCTATTCAGGTAAACTGAACATTTCTCATTTACTTAAGTATTCTGTGTGTCTCTCAGTAGCATTTCAAAGTTTTCTTTCACAAGATAATATATTTCTTGATACTATTGAGAATGAAATATTTTCCTTTACTATGTTTTGCAATGGGTTGTTTACATACAGAAAGGTATTTTATCCATTTGTATTCCTAAATTCTCTTACATTTTGGTATTAGTTTCTGGTCAATCATTTTGGATTTTACAGGGACACAGTCTTAGCCTCTATAAATAATGATATTTTACACTTCCACTTTTAAAATTTTATTTTTTTCTCTACTTTTATCAACCAATATTTCTAGGATAATAATAAATATTATTAATAATGATATACAATATTTAAGCAGAATGATAGGGTTTGGCTTAAAAGGGAAAGATATAAGCATGCTGAGAAGTACTCAGCTATTCTCATTTGATTATGAGTTTTCAGTCAAGAAAAAAACTTGCATTTTATCCAATACCTTTTCAGAAGCTATGGAGTTGATCAAATGACTTTTCCCTTAAAGATCTATTACATAGTACTTATATTAATAAATTTTATAATTGAATCATCCTTAAAGTGTTTAAGATTTTTATAATAATATCTGTATTATTCATGTGAATAAGCTTTTATTTATAAATACAAGCTCATTATACCAGTTAAACCAATAAAGCTGTTAAGATAGAAAAAAACTTTTCCTCTGCCTCTCTTTTCCAAATTTGAACAATAAAAAAAAAAAAATTTTTGTTATGTTTTAAAGCTTATTCTACTTCCCTGGTGGCTCAGCAGTAAAGAATCTGCCTGCCAATGCAGAAGACGCAGGTTCAATCCCTGAGTGGAGAAGATCCCCTGGAGGAGGAAATGGCAACCCACTCCAGTATGCTTGCCTGAAATTTCATGGACAGAGGAGCCACGGGGCCAAAGAGAGTCAGACATGACTTGGTGACTAAACAACAAGGCTTATTCTATGATGTTTTATATGGAATAACTCGCTTCAAAACAGTTCTAAGTTCATAATTCCTATTTAGTTAAAGTAATAAAAATTAAAACTTTAAACAGTTTAATACAGTTCAGACTCACCTGTTGTGCCTCAAAAGGACCATATGGCTCAGTATTGACTTCCTGATGTATTATTTTCCAAGACACCTTTGGGGCAAGACAAGAACATTCAATCTGTCTCAAACGCTCTAGTAAAATAAATCCATCATTTGATAATATTTTGAAACATGTCCATGATTTTTTCAAGGTTTTAATTTTTTTGCTAGTTTAGATAACATTCTATGCTTTCTACAAATGTTTGTAACAGGAAAGAGTATCCTTTGGAACTCGTAAAAGTGAAAATGATTTTGGTTCATTACTCTTAACATAATTTTTCAAAGCTTTCTAGAAAGCTTTTTAAAAAATGAGTAGCAGGATAGCCAATAAGGGTTTCATGCATTCACGCCTTATAAAGCTAACTACAGAGAAACCTTACTCTTGAGCTTGCTAGGAAGGAACATTTACTCCTATCCCTCATTTCTCTCCATCTGGTTCTGTCCTGTGTCTCCCTCACTCCCCCGCTGGTTTGAGAGGAGAAACTGGGCATGTGCAGCCCTGACTCTTTCTTTTTTCTCTTTCTCTTGGGAGCTGCCCATGCAGAGAGCACATTTTCCCGTTCCTCCTCCTTGCACTGTCTTGGGGACAAGCACCCAAGTTGGAAGGCCTTCTAGTCTAGCACTGCTATGAACAAGGCAGGGAAGCTGCTAAGTCATAAGTTTCAGTCTTGGGACAGACACTCTCTAGAGAAAAGAGCCACATCATCCTACTGCACTTTTATTAATTATCAAGGCGGTGCTTTGGCTCCATCTGCTGATTCTACTGCTTTATGTCTGAACTGGTGCAAAACTTGGATAGGATGAAGGGTATTTATTACTTACTACACTTCAAAATTCCTTCTGGCATTACCAGTCATGCCCTACAAAAGGGTTCATAAAGTCCATTATTTTAAAGGATTTTAGTAAATATAATGACAATGAAAAATGAACAGGAAAATTTAACTTTGATATTAAAACTTTCTCACTTTAGTCTTACCTGTACGGCAACCACTTGTGTACATGGAATATTTGTTACTTTATTGGTGCTTTCTGGATTTACTTCCCACTTGGCAGAATCTCCACAGTAGTCCTCGTTTCTGCTAGCCTCACTTTGGGCTCTATCAGCACCATCAGAGATGCACTCTGACTTCACTGGTGTTTCCAAAGATTCCTCAAGGATCTGTGTTTCAGAGGCAATCTGGTTACCAGGGGCATTCTCAGCACTGAAATGATAAGCCTCAAAATGCACTTCTGTTATGTCACTGGCTACAAAAGACGGCACCAGTGGTATTGGTCTTTGTAGGTGATACTCAGTAGGAACGCTGGCCAGAGGGGTATAAATGCTATACTGGGGCAAAGTCGGTAACACACTGATGAAGGCTGGTGGTGTCTGGGTAATGTCAAATCCCCGAAAGGGAAGATATGTACAGTATCCTGTGACCAACTGGGGTCGAGGCCAATAGGTCGCTTTCACTTCCTCAGGAACTGGTTTGGGAGAATTAGAGGAGACTGGCCTGGGAGAATCAGAAGACATCCCTTTGGGCTTCTCATCCTCAGAAACTGATCTGGAAGAATTATCAGAAACTGGTTTTGGCTTCCCAGTGTCACGAGCTGATTGGGGAGAATTAGCAGATGCAGGCTGAGGCTTCATGTACTCAGAAGCTGGTGCTGAAGGTAAATCAGACACTGGTTTGGACTTTATATCTGGTTTAAATTCCCTAGCAGTTGGATTCAGTGGTAGTTTAACTCGTAAATACTCTCCTGTTTTTGAAATATCTTCTACTTTGGTCTTAATGTTTTTCTTCTTTCTCTTTTTCTTGAGCCGTAATACAACTTTCTTCAATGCAATACAGTTGTCAATCACAACAAAACGAGGACATCCCAGGAGAAACGCTTTCAAACCTCCTGCTTTTTCTAGTATCTGTCGAGTTTCTTCTGGGAAGAACTCATATTCTTCAGAAAACATCTTGTTACTCATGTCCAAGGGACCATGTTCCTCCAACAACTGAGAGAAATAACTAGGCAAGAAAATTTACGTATGTTATTATAAGGAAGTACTTACACATGCTTTTCTAAAGAAAATATTCCTCAAAATTTCCCCCAAAGCAAAATAGTACTTCATTTCTACCTGACCTGAACATCTCAACAAACATATTATACTCATATTAAATCTGAGAAAGGCTAACTGAAATCAATGATACTATAAATAAAATTAAGTTTACTCCTCAGAAAATAATCCTTTAAAAGTTTTTTTTTGGGGGGGGAAAAAAAAAGACTAAACTGTTATTTTTTATAAGCTGTGATTAAATAATTATTCTAGATATATATATTTAAAAATACTTGCTTTTGGATTAAAAAGAAATTTATTTGGCTAGGGCTGCCATCTATGGGGTTGCACAAAGTCAGACGCAACTGAAGCGACTTAGCAGCAGCAGTCTTAGTTGTGGCGTGTGAGATCTTTATTTGCAGCACGTGGATCTAGCTTCCTGACCACAGATCAAACCCACGCCTCTTGCATTAGAAGTGCGGAGAATCACTGGACTGCCAAGGAAGTCTCTGGAATATATTTCCATGTACCTGCTGGCCATCTGTATGTCTTCTTTGGGAAAATGTTTATTAAAATCTTCAGCCCATTTCTAAGCTGAATTTTTTTTTGCTACTGAGTTGCCTCAGTTCTTCATATATTTTGGGAATTAGCCCCTTATCAGATATATGATTTGAAAATATGTGTATGCATATTTTCATAATCGAAAGATGACCGTTAGTGTCTTCAATGGTCCTTGATGGACTGCCACAGTACCCTGCATGTCACCGCCGGCACGGGGCCAAGGGGTAGAAATGGGAAAAATATTTCAGAAGGCATTCCCGTCCTAGTGCTCCAGGCATGCCCCTTTGAAAAACCACTGTTTTCTACATGCTCATGATTCCTTTCTCTTTTTCAAGAAGCAGATTAAAGATCAGGACCCAACTGCCTCTTTCTTGGAAGAAAGCATGACAAGCAAGAAAGAACCACCATGTTCTTTTTGGTAGGCAAAAACTGACAGGGAGAAAAAACATGATTCTTATTTCACAAAGTTATTTCTATTTGCAACACACTGTAATTCAACCTACAATCAATTTCACTCTCCTGCTATCTGTAAGCTGCATGCTAGGATCACATTTTCTACTTTCTTTTTGAAACCTTCCACTTTAACTGGTTAATAAATCTTGACTAATTAACACTACTAAAGAACTGTTTTAGGAAAATTGAATACTATCTGCAATGTATAGTATAGTACCATATACTGTAATAGTATAGGATAATACCATCTACTATCTGAATGCAGAATACCATATACTTCAACTATCTGCATCATAAAACATTAGAACGAAGGGGGTTACTGAAAACAAATCAGTCCAATCCCCTACTTTAAAGTAAAATATTTAAGTCAATAAAAAAAGCAGTTATCCCAATATTGTTAACTCCATGTCTGTTACACTTTCTACTCTACATGCTTTTCAGATACAAAAGTTTAGTTTCATTTTTCTTTTACCCGATGGCCAATTAAAAAATAATCTTCAAGCCAATCATCATTACATGTTTATTTTTTAAAATTCAAAGAAAGATTAAGTTCTGAGGTGTGACTTCCTGTAACTTCTTGACTTTCTATTATAAGATATAAACTTCATTTCAAAATATACAAACAAATCAACCTATTTTCTTCTCATAAAGTTACTTAATTTCTTCCCACTTATAAAGGTAATGTAGTCTTTAAGATGCAAACTCCTGAAAACTACAGTTGAGCTTCAGTTTAGATGCTTGAAGCAAAGGCTAGCATGATTTAAGAAATACTAATATAGTCCCCTGGAGAATGAAATGGCTACCCACTTCAGTACTCTTGCCTGGAAAATCCCATGGATTCAGGAGCCTGGTAGGCTGCAGTCCATGGGGTCGCTAAGAATAGGACACTACTTCACTTTCATGCATTGGAGAAGGAAAATGGCAACCCACTCCAGTGTTCTTGCCTGGAGAATCCCAGGGACGGGGGAGCCTGGTGGGCTGCCATCTATGGGGTCGCACAGAGTCTGACACGACTGAAGCGACTTAGCAGCAGCAGCAGGAGCAGCAGCAGTATAGTCCCCTGGAGAAGGAAATGGCTACCCACTCCAGTACTCTTGCCTAGAGAACACAGGGGACAGAGGAGCCCGACGGACTATAGTCCATGGGATCACAAAGGGTCGGACACAACTGAGCGACTGAACAACAAACAGTATAGTTTTACAGTTGATTCCAGGTTGTCATCCAGCTCTCTGGGAATATGATTTGTTTAGCACTTCAACTCTGAAGAAAAACTATCAAGAGGGATCCAAGAGCATGTAACTAAACTGAAGAGGAATAATGCAACTGAGAAAAACTGAAAAAATCACCAAATTACAGGTGAGTGATGGGTTTTCCAGGAGTTTGCTTACAAATTAATTTTCTATTGCAGATCTCGGCCCCCTCAACTTTTTCTCCTAAAGAAAGCATCGTGTACTACTTTTTAATCCCAAGCTTAAAAAAAAATAGAGGCAAATGCTTTTTAGATTTTCCTGAACTCTATCACTCTATCCACCCCATTCAGACTTGNGAGCAGCAGCAGTATAGTCCCCTGGAGAAGGAAATGGCTACCCACTCCAGTACTCTTGCCTAGAGAACACAGGGGACAGAGGAGCCCGACGGACTATAGTCCATGGGATCACAAAGGGTCGGACACAACTGAGCGACTGAACAACAAACAGTATAGTTTTACAGTTGATTCCAGGTTGTCATCCAGCTCTCTGGGAATATGATTTGTTTAGCACTTCAACTCTGAAGAAAAACTATCAAGAGGGATCCAAGAGCATGTAACTAAACTGAAGAGGAATAATGCAACTGAGAAAAACTGAAAAAATCACCAAATTACAGGTGAGTGATGGGTTTTCCAGGAGTTTGCTTACAAATTAATTTTCTATTGCAGATCTCGGCCCCCTCAACTTTTTCTCCTAAAGAAAGCATCGTGTACTACTTTTTAATCCCAAGCTTAAAAAAAAATAGAGGCAAATGCTTTTTAGATTTTCCTGAACTCTATCACTCTATCCACCCCATTCAGACTTGACTTTAGTGTTAATTTCTTTCTTTTTCATTTTCCTTTGGCCACACAGCATGTGGGATCTTGGTTCCCTGACCAAGGATCTCACCTGTGGCCCCTGCAGAGTCCTAATCTTATTGGACCACAAGGGAAGTCCCCTAGTGTTAATTTCATATTCACATTTTCAAACCAAAAGTAATTTAGCCCAAAGTTTCTTAGAAGGAAATCTTTTCCTACATGAATGTCGGGAGGCTGAGTTTTCAGTACAATACAGAGATACAGGGCTCTGTATCTGTACTACATCCCAGCTGGACAGCTCTCTCAGCAGTAGTCACCAGATCCTGGTATCCCTTCCCAGTGAAGGGTAACACTTCACCAAGCCACATGAAGTGTCACTGGGCTTAGGAGACACCAAACATCATATCAATGTAGTGACAATGAGAGCAAATAATCATACTATTCCTTGTCAAATATATACTGTGGAATTCATGATAAAAGATTATCACTGGAAGCTTCATTTATCATTCCTATCAGGGCACACTAGGACAGTTTTGGAAATACAGAAAATCTACATTAGCAGTGCAAACTGACACAACTAATAAACATTAGGGTTCTAAAAAACTCTTTAATAGTCAAAAATCTCCAATTAACTTTGTGTAATACATGACCAAAAGCCATAGAAATACTTTTCTTCCCCAGAGTTTGTGAGCCAAACACAGATTCTTTTAATAAACAGAAAGGGACATAAATTTAAAACAACTGAAGATCTTTTATTGTCAGCCTCAGTGTAACAGCTGGAATGTTAAGACACTTACTCATATAGAGTTGAACATTTTTGTTTTGGGTTTATGTCCCACAGCTTCTTATTACGGACAACATACTCATTACTATGCTGTTCATACAGAGCTTCAAATTCTTCTACATCCTGCCGAAGGTGATCAGGCACTACAAAGGGGCCCGCAGAATTTAAACTGCGTTTGCTGATAAAACAAACAAACAAATGATTTTCTTGTGAATAATAAACTTCTAGGTGACCCAGAATAACATTTAAATTGGAATAAAGATAACATATTATTCAATTTTTGGATGCAAAAACACACTACCAGAGAATTTAATGCAGAAAAGTTAACTTTTCATAACTTTAGTCAAGAGATACCTGAGTGCTGAGTAAATTCTTTTATTAATTACTTACTCATGCTATCAAGAGTAATTTTTTAAAAAACTTCTGGTTTAGGAAAAAAAAATCAACGTTATATTAATTGTAATGTGTTAAAAAGCAAAATGAAAGGTTTTATTACAATGGTGATCAATTTAAGTTAAAGTGAGATTGCGACTGGTAAAAGGTACTTAAAAAAATTTTTTTTTTTAAAGAGTGTTAAGAGTCTAGCATGCTGCAAAGCTGGAGGAGTGTTGAGCGTGGGCTCTAAACCGGATTGCTGGTTTACACTCTGGCTCTGTTGTGTATGAGCTTTGTGTCCTTGGGCACAGTCAATTGCACTGTGCCTGAGCATCCTTATGTGTAAAATGTATATAATAGTATTTATCTCCAAGAAAGAAGAATAGATTAGATGAGTTTATATATTCATAAAAAGCTCTTAAAACAGTGCCTGGCACATAAATGCTATCAAAATATAGGCTGTTATTATTTAAACTTAAGACAATTCCCCCATTGAAAGAGTCCATGAAAATATGCAAAACAACTGTTACTACAATTCATTTAAGAAATGTGGGGGGAAAAATTTGTGGGTCTTTGGTCCATAAAGGAGTATGATATAAAAAACTTACTGCTACTCACTAGTTTTATTTCTTGTATCTACCTGTCTCTTGAAAACTCAGTTTCAACAACCAGATCCACTGGAAATTGCTAATACCTAAGGCTGAACCATAATATCACATAGAGCCTCCAAAATATCTTCCTAGTAATTATCAACAGGACATTTTCTTCACTGAACATTCTAGAGTATTTTCTAGGATTTTCCAACAGTATCCTGCACACAGTAATAAGTTCTCAACCTTATCAAGTGAATGTTATTAACCCTCTGATTTTAATACAGTTTATATCAATTCTTAACACCGATAGCCCACACTATATAAATCAACCACAATGGGTCACATCAGGTTGTTGTAACAGATGCATGTCTTGAGGCAGAGAAGTTAGGGAAATAAAAAAAGAAAAGCTTAAAGGATACAGATTAATATACCTTTTAAGTTAAAACAAAAGCAAAAATTTTCAGACTGCTTACATATGGTCTTCACCTGAAGTGAAAGTCTCATTGTTTGGTGTGACTGAAGGTGTTCCAGATCCAACTAACATAGGCTGGTTTAAAAAACAAAGATGACAATGATTTTCCACCTTTACCACTAAAACTGATGAATGCTCATATAAATATGCACAAAAATTGCCAATATATATGACTTATCTAAATTTTCTTGTGAACAGGGACATATAGTAATTAAATTTTCAACAGCCAAAAATAGGCACAAGCTAACATTTAGATAGTTTCTAAAACTCCAAAAAATTTTACACTATCACTGTGGAAACTCTCATTTTTACATATAGTCAAAGATAAAAACAAAAGTTGTACTGGAACTTTTAAGCTACTGTTATCCACCCCTAATTTTCAACCCCTGCCTCCCATTTGATCCCACAAATGTGTGACAGCCATTAAGAACCCACCGTAAGACTTAAAAGTAATGCCCCAGTCATCTCACGGGCTTGAAGCAGAGCTTTAGGTGAGCGCAAGGAAGGAATCTATCAATTCTGAGACTCTGTCATGATAGTTAGTATTTAGCTTTTTTTTTTTTGAATAATACTGGCTCCTGTTGTTCATGTTCTGGTGCTTTTTGGCCTCAAGGCATGTGGGATCTTAGCTGCCCCAACCAGGGACTGAATCCTCTCCCCAGGCACTGGAAAGTGAAGGCTTAACCACTGGACCACCAGGGATGTCTCAGCAATTTTACTTTGAATACTTAGGTAATAATTCCATTAATTAATAATAGTACGCATCATGTCTTCTCATACAGATAATGACATGAGGGCACACGGAAGTCAACTTGCCGAAGGTCACAGAGATAATAAAAATAAAAATTGGTAGAACTAAGGTTAAGAACCCAGGTCTGCCTAATCTCAAAGCAGCCCTGGTCACACTGATGAACAGCCATAAAAAGTGCTACATTACGACAATGATTTCACTAGGAAAAACCTAGAAAATGAAAAGGATAATAGTCTCTGTTAAGAATTACTTACATACAACATGAAACTTCAACTTTCTCAAAATGTAGAAAACTCGCAAAACATCTTTAAAGCCTAGAAAGTCTTTCTTTACAAAGTTCTTCAAAATATCCCAAGAACTAGTTAATTTTTATTTATAAACTGAATTAAGAATCAATACAGAAAATACTCCATACCTTTGAATCTTTTGGCTTCTTTTTCTTGCCTTTGTTTTTTATCTTGGTAGAATTAAACTAAAAAGTTAAAAAAAAATCATTGAACACAAATAATAATATTATTATGCTACCATATATTATAAAGATACCATTTTGATATTCACAGACTGGTCCTAAGTTGAAGTACATAAAACGTTTACCAAAAATTAACATTTTAGTGTGTTAAGCCCCACTGTTTTGATTTATAATAGAAAATAAGAGAAATGCTAAATGATACCTAATGCTATATAACTAAAATTAATCGTTCCAACAAGGTTTATGCCATTTCAAGTAATTGATGAGATTTATACAGTAATTCCAGCTATGTGCTTATCACATTTTAATGATTTTCCTTTACTAACCGAACTAGACATTCTGTACTTGGCCAGACACCAAGGGACCAACAGTGAAATTAGAAGCAGCGTCTAACTTCTCATGGGGTCATGTCATCTGTGCTTCCAATCAGCCAGATAGGATCTGACTGAATGAAGACAAAATTTTAAGTATAGACAACGTGATCCTAAAAAACTCATTAAACGAGTATGTCTCTGTTCGAAAACTGCCACAAACTAATTAAGGAAGACAGCTCTGGAATTATTTTAACTTTTTAAGCTCAATTATAACCCACTCAAAGTCCATTTGTTTTCCTTACAGAACGAAACATAATTTTAATCATTACAATGTTAACATTTCATTTTTATGCCATGAGATGACTCAAGAACTCCCTTCCTATGTCTATGATTAACATTCATTAGTTGTAAAAATTTATGGACACTGTCTAATTTAAGCTGCAGAGTGTGCTGACTATTACTCCAAGAGGAAGACTGGGATTACCCATTCTGAGAAAATTGCCGTGTTACCCTGAAATCCTCCAGATTTGATTCTGCAGTGCGCCTCCTGGGATATAAACAAACGCCGGGTCCTCCCCTCCTCCTCTGGCTGACACAAATTAGAATATGACATTGAAAATAACGGGATAACTTACTGGCACGTCACTACTGTCCTGTTTCCTTAACACAGTGCAGCGGCTGTCTGTTAGAAGACAGAGATGGTTTTGTAAGGAAATGAAAGGTTTATATTGCCATATGATACACGAAGTCCTTAAAGAAAACCACCCCAGATACTACTAACATCCCCTATGTCCTACTCCTTATTTGGCTTTGACACAGTTTAGTTTAGAAACCAAGAACAAAATGGCTGACTCAGTGGAAAACCAGCTACTAAGAATCACGAAATTTCAATCTAACTCAGGATAACTTGAGTTTTTTCTAGATACCAAACTCTATGCATGCTCAGTTCAGTTTAGTCGCTCAGTCATGTCCAACTCTTTGCGACCCCATGAATAACAGCACGCCAGGCCTCCCTGTCCATCA
>SJYA01010219.1:0-13468 GCA_006410615.1 Neotragus moschatus
TGGACATGGAACAACAGACTGGTTCCAAATTGGAAAAGGAGTACATCAAGACTGTATATTGTCACCCTGCTTATATAACTTATATGCATAGTACATTGTGTGAAACCCTGGGCTCAGTGAATCGCAAGCTGGAATCAAGATTTCTGGGAGAAATATCAATAATCTCAGATATACAGATGATACCACCCTTACAGCAGGAAGTGAAGAAGAACTAAAGATCCTCTTGATGAAAGTGAAAGAGGAGAGTGAAAAGACTGGCTTGAAACTCAACATTCAAAAAGCAAAGATAGTGGCATCTGGCCCCATCACTTCATGGCAAATAAATGGAGAAATAATAGAAACAGTGAGTCTTTTTTTTTTTTTTTTAACTCCAAAATCACTGCACATGGTGACTACAGCCATGAAATTAAAAGATTCTTGCTGCTTGGAAGAAAAGTTATGACCAACCTAGACAGCATATTAAAAAGCAGAGACATTACTTTACCAGCAAAGGTCCATCTAGTCAAAACTATGGCTTTTTCAGTGGTCGTGTCTGGATGTGAGAATTGGACTATAAAGAAAGCTGAGTGCCAAAGATTCATGCTTTTGAACTGTGGTGTTGGAGAAGACTCTTGAGAGTCCCTTGGACTGCAAGGACATCCAACCAGTCTATCCTAAAAGGAAATCAGTCCTGAATATTCATTGGAAGGACTGATGTTGAAGCTGAAACTCCAATACTTTGGCCACCTGATGCGTAGAACTGACTCATTGGAAAAGATGCTGAGCAAGATTGAAGGCGGGAGGACAAGGGGATGACAGAGGATGAAATGGTTGGATGGCATCACCAACTCAATGGACATGCATTTGAGCAAGTTCCGGGAGCTGGTGATGGACAGGGAAGCCTGGTGTGCTGCATTCCATGGGATCACAAAGAGTCTGACATGACTGAGTGACTGAACTGATCTGATGCACACAGGAAAGAGAGTGATATAAAAAAAAAAAAAAAAAAGAGGCAAAGACAGAGTTAGAGAGACTGAGAGACAGCAAGAGAGGAGGAATGAGTAGAAGTCACTGACTTTTCATAAAT
Organism: Neotragus moschatus; assembly: GCA_006410615.1. Classification (NCBI taxonomy): domain Eukaryota; kingdom Metazoa; phylum Chordata; class Mammalia; order Artiodactyla; family Bovidae; genus Neotragus; species Neotragus moschatus. Next base: position 1,067 of record SJYA01010219.1, read on the forward strand.
CAGTCCATATGTTAGAACCCGATCTCATTGTCCATCCACTAAGAACAGTGGGGATTATACAAGGATGTGTAACCAGGAACCAGGAACCCTGGGAGCCACAATGGGGGCAGCCCACCACATAGGCCAAGATGAAACACTCAGATCTGAATCTAAACACAACAAGGGGACCTGGAAGGCTGTAGGCCAGAGAGGACAATGTCTGAATTTCATTTAATTTCAACTCTCCCACAGGAGGACTGGGAAGCAGGCAGGAAGGGGAGTGAGTGACTTTCCCGAGGCTTGTTGCAGTCGTGTTCTGTGCTACAATACCCCTTTATGTAATGCCTCCTTTGCTTTGTCCATGGGCCATGTGTGATACCAGCCTATGGGCTTTACAGGCAATGTAGGTGTTTATAAGTCTATATACCTGATGGTTTCCCTAGGAAGTAGACACCAGAATGACCTCATTGTGCAGATGGGTAACTTGGGGACTCTGAGAGGCATGTTGCTTCTCAAGGGACACATCACTGATGAGAAGAAGCTGGATCTGAACCCAGCTATGTCTTTAGAATTGAGATCCTTATTGCACCCAGGCCTCCATGAAACCATGGAGTGGGTTGTATTGGTATTACTGTGCATGGACATGGCATGGGGTTGGGGGTGAACAGTGATCAGTGCAGAGGTACCCTTGGAAGTTTTATGTAAGTGATAAGCCCAGATAAGGGGATCCCAGGAAGTGACCTCAATTCCCTGGCAATGAAACCAATGAGCTCAAGAGAATTTAGTAAGTGAACAGATAAAAAGAAAAAGAAAGAAAGTGAAGTCGCTCAGTCGTGTCAGATTCTTTGCAACACCGTGGACTGTAGTCTACCAGGCTCCTCTGTCCATGGGATTCTCCAGGCAAGAATACTGGAATGGGTTGCCATTTCCTTCTCCAGGGGATCTTCCCAACCCAGGGACTGAACCCGGGTTTCCCACATTGCAGGCAGACGCTTTACCCTCTGAGCCACCAGGGAAGCTAGGGCTTATCAAATGTAAAGTTTGCTGCAATTCAAATAACCCTCTGCTCAATTTCACATCACTAAAATTATACAAACACTTAAAATTTGTATTTTATTTTCAGTAGTCAATATGCCCAGAGCAACTAGCTAGGTGCTGCAGAAAATAAATGGTATTTGCCTACAATTTGCTTATACTAAGACATTAGGTAAAGACTTGTAAATGTGAAAAAGGGATAAAATAATAAAATTTAAGCCTTTTTAATTTTGCAATTCTAGACCATTAAGTACTTTCACAACACTATACAACCATCACCATTGTCTAGTTTCAAAATACTTTATTCTGCATGCAGTCCCCAATTCCTCCCTCCCCCAGCCCCTGGTAACCCCTAATCCCCTTTAATTCTCTGTTTCTTTACAGATTTTCAATTTTTCCTATAAATGAAATTATACAAAAGTGGTTTTTTGTGTCTGCCCACATATTTAAGAGGAACTGGTGAATTTTTGGTTTTGTTTTTATCTGAAATAGCATTTTTGTTACTTGAAAGGGAAATCCAGATGGATTAAAGATGAAATGTACAAAATGAAGCCATTAGTAAATATGTGCATAAAATTAGCATACACACATGGTTCTAAGTGTGACACCAAAGGACATAAAACAGTATACTCTTCCTAAAAAGGAAAAGTCATGTGAGAAAGAATTTATGGAAGAGAAAAAGACTCACAGACATAGAAAACAGACTTGTGGAGAGAACAAGATGGTGCAGGAGCAGGTGGACATGGAGTATATCTCTCTCCACAGATATATCAGGACACACCTTCAGACACAGAAGTGCATGCAAAACAGCAGCTGAGCGCAGCTGTTCTTAAATGAATATATGGAAAAGAATATATAAAACCAATGGAAAAGAATATATCAGTTCAGTTCAGCTCAGTCGCTCAGGCGTGTCCAACTCTTTGCGACCCCATGAATCACAGCATGCCAGGCCTCCCTGTCCATCACCAACTCCCAAAATTCACTCAAACTCACGTCCATCGAGTCAGTGATGCCATCCAGCCATCTCATCCTCTGTCGTCCCCTTCTCCTCCTGCCTCCAATCCCTCCCAGTATCAGTCTTTTCCAATAAATCAACTCTTCTCATGAGGTGGCCAAAGTACTAGAGCTTCAGCTTTAGCAGCATTCCTTCCAAAGAAATCCCAGGGCTGATCTCCTTCAAAATGGACTGATTGGATCTCCTTGCAGTCCAAGGGACTCTCAAGAGTCTTCTCCAACACCACAATTCAAAAGCATCAATTCTTCGGCGCTCAGCTTTCTTCACAGTCCAACTCTCACATCAGGCAAAACTCAGTAGGATGAAGGAAGCAGGGGGAAAAACAGGAGTGTTAGTAAGACTGGACCTGCCCTTGGCAGGTAAGGGAACTGAAGCACAGGTCTGATCCCCACATCGGGGCAACAGTCTGAGTCAGAAGAGAAACATTTAAGGCTGAGAGTGAAGCAGCTCATCTGTGGCCGCCTAAATGGAATGAGAATCAGACAGTCCTTGCCACAGCCATACCTACCCTGGACAGGGATGCAGGTACCCTGGAAGGTGCAGCAGCTGGGAGCTGGAGTTCAGGGATTGTGAAGCAATCCCAGGGTGAAGGCTGCTGTTGACTGCAGAGAGATGGATCAAGGGAATGTGAAGGAGGAAACTGTGGTAGGAAATGCCTGTGGAGGAAAGCCAGGCAGCCATGGAAGCAAGGCAATACTGCTGAGCCATGTGTAGAGGGTGGACTCTCTCTCCTCACATGCCAGCATCTGCAGCTGAACAATAGAGAGTCTGGCCCATCAAACACCTGAGGCATTGAACTATAGAGTAGGACACCACCGAGGGTGCCCCTTTAAGTATCTGACGCACCAATCTACAGAGTAGGACCCCAGCCAGGGGTGCCCCTCTATGTGCCTGACACACCAAACAACAGAGAAGGACCCCAGGCAAGGGAGCCCTCTAAGTGCCTGAATGGGTGGAGCTAAGGAGAAAGACTGGCCAAAGAGGCCTTCCAATCACCAGCTACAAGAAGCTTGTGAAAAGACTCTGTAAGGGCCATAACTCCTGCACCAGAGGCAGTCCATGCCCCTGCACCCTTAGCACCACCACAGTCCCCGCAAGCCAAGCAGATGAGCCACCTTCACACTCAACTCTCCCTGGGGCAGAGCTGCCACAGGCAAAATAAGTCTCATGGCTACACACACAGGGTTGCTTCGGTCGTGCCCAATTCTTTGCGACCCTGTAGACTGCGGCCTGCCAGGCTTCTCTGTCAGGGGGTTCTCCAGGCAAGAATACTGGAGCATATTAGCCAGTACTAGTAGCCATACCCTTCTGCTGCTGCTAAGTCGTTTCAGTCGTGTCCAACTCTGTGCGGCGCCATAGATGGCACCATACCAGGCTCCCCCGTCCCAGGGATTCTCCAGGCAAGAACACTGGAGTGGGTTGTCATTTCCTTCTCCAATGCATGAAAGTGAAGTTGCATCCGACTCTTCAAGACCCCATGAACTGCAACTTACCAGGTTCCTCCATCCACGGGATTTTCCAGGCAAGAGTACTGGAGTAGGTTGCTAGAGCACTATATTTCCTGCTGCTCTAGCCACCAACCCCCCTGAGCACCTGGTGCTGCCAGAATCCCTGCAACCCAGGCAGCTGCACCACCTCCACACCTGGCCATCATAGGGGCAAACCCAAATCTTCAAGGGCAGCCTCAGGAGCAAAGTCCAGTGGATGACCCACATGAGAGGTGGAAATAAAAAGACAATTGAAGCCCAGGGGAAGTATGGCTAAGAAGACCCAAAACCTTCCCACCAGTTGTATAAGCTGCAGATTAAATCCATACAATCAACTAGGCAGACTCTGTGTCTATGGAATATATAAAAGGACACTGAGAGCTCCCACAAAAGAAAATGCACTAGTTCTGATAGCTGTGGACATTGGAGGCAAGAACACACAAGAGTAGGACCAGATTAGAATCTGAGCTGCCCTACAGCAGGTCCAGAGATCAGCACAGTGTTGGAGGGCATCCTAGGGAGGTGAGATGGACTGTGACTCCCAGTGAGGGAAAGAACTATGACAGCAGTGACTCAAAAAAAAAAAAAAAAAAAATTATTATTCTTATGTGATTTGTTCTATAGATTCTTTTGGATTTTTTTCTTTTTTCTCTCCCCACCCCTCCCCCCACCCGCTGTAGTTGTTAATTTTTTGGCACTATGAAATCTAATTAAGCTTCTGAGCTTTCTCTTTTTTTTCTTTCCTCAGTCACATTTTTTATTGTTGGTATAAACCTCTGCCTCTACATTGGACTTTTGCAGTTCTGTGTTCTCCTTTTTTTTTTTTTTTCTTTTCTCTTTTTAAAATTTTAATTTTGAAACTTATTATTATTTTTTCTACATTTATTCTGTTGTTTGCTTTTCCTCTTCTTTTCCCCTTGCAACTAATGTATATAAATCTTTTTTACCTACCTCTATTTAACTCTGCATATTTATTCATTCTTTCTTTTCTTTCTTTCCTTTCCTCTCAACATAATGTTAGTTTTATTTTCATTCCTTTATTCCCCAATTGGTACCTTGCTTTAGTTTTGTTTTCCAGTTTGTGCTTTAGTAAGTTTTGTTCTTAACCAGTAGATATAATATTTGGTTTCCTTTGCTCGCCAGGTTAATCTATTGTACTTTATTTTTGTTGGGCTGTTTAGATTTTGCTTATGGGTGTATATGTTTATGTGTATATTCTGTCACATTTTTTAAGGCTGTTATAAATCTCTGCCTATATGTTGGGCTTTTGCAGTTCTGTGTTTTCCTTTTTTGTTTATTTTTCTTTCTTCTTCCTTTTTTTTATTTTCTCATTTTTATAATTTTAATTTTTAATCTTTTTAAACCTATCATATTTTTCTATATTTATTCTTTTGTTTGCTTTTCCTACTGTTCTTGTCCCCTCACAGTTAATCTGTAATGTATACAAATCTTCGTCTACCTCTATTTAACTTTGCATATCTACTCTTTCTTTTCTTTTTTCCTTTCCTCTCAACATATCTGTTAGTTTGTTTTCATTGCTTTATTCCCCACTTGACAACTTGCTTTTATTTTGTTTTCCAGTTTTTACTTTTGTTTTGTTCTTAACTGGTAAATATAATTTTTCATTTCCTTTGTTCATCAGGTAAATCTACTGTACTTCATTTTTGTTAGACTGTTCTGACTTTGCTCATAGGTGTACATGTATACGTGTATATTCCATTATTTTAATTATTATTTGCCTGATTTTGTAACTGCCATTTGTCTGGAGTTCATCTTTGGTTTCTTGTTTTCGGGTATTTGTTTTAATCTCATTTAATGCCATAGCAAACCACTTGTGGAATCTTCATTCTTGACCCAGAGATCAAGCCCTGAGCCTTTGGAGTGGGAGCACTGACTCCAAGACTCCAGACTACCAGAGAACTAACTCTAGGGAGTATCAAATAGTGACAACTCACACAAAGGAAACAATTTGAATACAAGACTCAGTATCACCCAACCAACAGGAGCACCCTTTTCAGGCACCTAATCTAAACAATAAGTAAGTAAGTAAGTGAAGTTGTTCAGTCGTGTCCGACTCTTTGTGACCCTGTGGACTGTAGCCCTCCAGGCTCTTCTGTCCATGGGATTCTCCAGGCAAGAATACTGGAGTGGGTTGCCATTTCCTTCTCCAGGGGATCTTCCCAACCCAGGGATCGAACCCAGGTCTCCTGCATTGCAGGCAGACGCTTTATCCTCTAAGCCATCTAAATAAAACAAAAATACGAACCCAATTATCAGGAGACAGGATCACCACCTCACTCAGCCTTGCCCATCAGAGGAAATACAAACAAACAAAAAACTTGTCACAAATCTCACCCATACAAAGTTTACACAAACCACTGGACCAACCTTAGGAGAGAAGAAACCAAAAGGAAGAAAGAATTCAACCTTGAAGCCTGCAAAAAGGAGACCTTGAACAAAAAAAGTCAAAAATAATAATAATAATAATAATGAAAAGGCAGAGAAATACTACACAAATGAAGGAACAAACTGGAAACACAGAGGTCCAAATAAATGAAGAGGAAATAGGCAAACTATCTCAAAAAGAATTTAGAATAATGATAGTAAAGATGATCAAAAACCTTGAAAACAAAATGGAGAAAATGCAAGAATCAATTAACAAAGACATAGAAAAATTAAAGAATAAACATACAGAGACAAACAACACAATTACTGAAATTAAAAATACTCTAGAAGGAATCAATAGCAGAGTATCTGAAGCAGAAGAATGAATCAGTGAATTGGAAGATAAAATGGTGGAAATAACTTCTGAAGAGCAGAATAAAGTAAAAAGAATGAAAAGAACTGAGGACAGTCTCAGAAACCTCTGGGACAATATCAAATGCACCAACATACAAATTATAGAGGTCTCAGAAGAAGCAGAGAAAAAGAAAGGGTATGAGAAAAATTTTTGAAGAGATTATAGTTGAAAATTTCCCCAACATGGAAAAGGAAATAGTCAATCAAGTCCAAGAGGAACAAAGAGTCCCATACAGGATAAACCCAAGGAGAAACATGCCAAAACACATACTAATCAAACTAACAAAGATTAAACATGAAAGAATGAATATTAAAAGCAGCAAAGGAGAAACAACAACTAACATACAAGGGAAAGCCCATACGCTTAACAGCTGATCTTTCAGCAGAAACTCTGCAGGCCAGAAGGGGATGGCAGGATATATTTAAAGTACTGAAAGGGAAAAATCTACAACCAAGACTACTGTACCTGGCAAGGATCTCATTCAAAATGGATGGAGAAATAAAAGGCTTCTCAGAAAAGCAAAAGTTGAGAGAATTCAGTACCACCAAGCCAGCTTTACAACAAATGTTAAAAGGACTTTTATAGTCAAGAAATACAAGAGAAGAAAAAACATCTATAAAATCAACCCCAAACAATTAAAAAATGGTAATAGGAACAAATATATCAATAATTACTTTAAATGTAAATGGATTAAATTCTCCAACCAAAAGACACAGACTGCTGAATGGACACAAAAACAAGACCCATATTTGTGCTGTCTACAAGAAACCCACTTCAGACCTCAAGACACATACAGACTGAAAGTGAGAGGATGGAAAAATATATTCCATGCAAATGGGAAGCAAAAGAAAGCTGAGTAGCAATCCTCATATCAAACAAAATAGACCTTAAAATAAAGAAGTTACAAGAGATAAGGAAGGATACTAAATAAGGATCAAGGGATCAATCCAAGAGGAAGACATAACAATTGTAAATATCTCTGCACCCAACATAGGAGCACCTTAATACATAAGACAGCCACTAACAGACATAAAAGGAGGAATGGACACCAACACAATAATAGTAGGAGACTTTAACACCCAACTCACACCAATGAACAGATTATCAAAACAGAAAATTAATAAGGAAACACACATCATAAATGATACACTAGATGAGATGGATCTCATTGATACCTTCAGGGCATTGCATCCAAATGCAGAATAATACATCTTCTTCTCAAGAGCACAGGGAACATTCTTTAGGATAGACTACAATTTGGATCACAAATCAAACCTCAGTAAATTTAAGAAAGCTGAAATCATATCTAGCTTCTACTCTGACCACAACAGTATGAAACTAGATATCAATTACAGAAAAAAACTGTAAGAGACACAAACACATGGACATTAAAACTAACATTTCTAAATAACCAACAAGTTACTGAAGAAATCACAAAGGAAATTTAAAAATTTCTAGAAACAAATGACAATGAAAACACAACAACTCAAAACCTATGAGATGCAACAAAAGCAGTTCTAAGAGGAAAGTTTATAGTAATACAATCCTACTTCAAGAAACAGGAAAAACATCAAAGAGACAACCTAACTCTAAACCTAAAACANTGATTGCTTGCTATCCCTTTGGTAAGGGATGTGCAGATGCAGTGGCTGGTCCTTGGTCTTAAGGCTCTTGCCAGTGGGTGACTCAACAGGAACTCTAGGGCACATGGTGTAGAGACAGCTAACAAGCACTCCTGGAGTTCGGATAGGTGTTGACTAGGGCCCAAGACCAGTCTCAGAGTCCAAAGGTGAGTTGGTGGGGAATCATGACCACTCCTATCATCTGGAAGGGAGTCAGCAGCAAGTGACTGTACCATTTCTAGGGCACAGGAGGCAGTATGCAGGCCCTGTGATCACTCCTGGGGTCCAGGAGGGTATTGGTGAATGGCCAACGTTTTAATTAGAAACTTCCTCTGGAATATTCATCCTTAAGCATTCTTAAGCACAAGTTCATCCTTAAGCATTTCAGTACTGATACTTATTATCTTCTGATCAGCTTTGTTTTCTATCGATATAACCACAGAGCTCTCCCAATTGAAAAAACTTTAAGATGGTCTTTGGGTCAGCCCTCTCTTATTCATCTTCTAATTTCATTGTCCAATTTACCAAGCCTTCCATTCTTCTTTGAATAATTTCAGATTCATAACTTCATCTCCATTTCCACTGATGATATCCTTGTGGTGACCCTCATCTTCAAAACATCTACAGACTATTTTTCAGAGTTCATAGATTCTAGTATGCCCCACTTATTTAAATGTTAATTGTATAAAGCTCTATTACTGACTTCAATTTCTGTTCTTACCTTTATTTTTCCTTTTCTTCCTCTGATGCCTTAGCCTCCCTCTTTGAACTAATTTTCTCCACATCCTTAACATCTTACTCCACTCAGCCACATTGACATAATCTTAGCTCAGGACTTGTTCACTTACTCTTCCCTTCCTCCCAAAATGCACTGTCCCCTAATCTTCTCATAGCTCACTCTTACAACCTTCAGATTTGTCCTCCATCACTCTCCTGACTGCCCCCTAATCTTCTCATAGCTCACTCTTACAACCTTCAGATTTGTCCTCCATCACTCTCCTGACATGGATTAACTGCTTATGATGTTTTTGCCATTTTTATATGTGCTCACTAGAATGTAAATGTTATAAAGAAGAAATTTTCTTCTTTTTGGAATCTTCTTTTACAGAATTATCTCCAAAATCTACAATAGATTAAGAACTCAATAAATATTTGTTGAATAAATTATTTATCATTTTTATTTTGTTCCTTATATATAGTAATACAATTTAATGTTCTCATGTTGTCTACTTTGCTGGGATCATCTTTTCTTTCCTCATTGTAGCATGAATGTGAGTACCTGCTGAAATCCTTTTATAAAGTTCAGATATATCAATATTTGGGAAAAGGGAAAAATTCCTGGACTTCTTGTCTGCTGTTTTCCTCTCTTGCACCAGTTGCTTAGGTAGTTCTCTCTCCATTATCTCTGGCTGTCAGAAAGCCATGATTTTCACCCATTCTTGGGATTTCAAACTTGTTTTCTTAGAGAATGTGGTCTAGTCTCTGAGATTTCCTTTGAATGAACAAAATGAACTTTAATAGATCCCTCTCCACCAAATAGGTGTTGAGGCTTGCTGTGACCCTCATAATATATATATATATATATACACATATATATATTATTGTGTGATTCCATTTATATGAAATGTCTACAATAGGCAATTCCATAGGGACAGAAAGTTGGCTAGTGGAAGCCTATGGCTGGGGAGTGCTTCCCCATATATAGTTAATGTCTGACATTTCCTCCTCCTGCTACAATAAGTGAGTAAAACCTGACAACTCATACTAATGATTAACATGAATTATTTATTAATTTCCCAACATACATTCAGTTTTCACAACAATTCAGTGAAGCAGTTACAGTTATTAAACTTCCATTAGCAGATAAAGAAAATTGGGCTTAGAAATTTAATTAATTCATCACGTGAAATAAATATGTGAAAGAGTCAGGTCTGACCACAAAGCCCACCACCCTATCCCACCTCCACCATCATACTAAATCTCTTTTGGATCAAGTTTAACAAGTAAAGGTTATCAAATCCTCTTTTGATCAAGTAGGAAAGTACATTAATGAATAAATGAATGAAAAATGCATTAATCCATAATCTTTAAGGAAACTTCAAGATCAAGTGATGATTCCAAGACATTCCAATAAAGTGGAAATTTTTGAATCACAAATGACTAACTGTAGTCTATATAAGTAAAAATGAACTAACTTGATCTTTATTTTATGATCTTCTGAAAAATAATCATTTTAGGATGAACTCAGGAGACAACAATCAAAAATATCAACATTTTGTACTCTCTTGGCTATAATTTAATTTTTCCTTTAAGTTTGCACTTCAAAGTAGTGATTTTTGTCAAGAGTCAGAGAAAATTAAAATGGTAAATAACCAGCACTTTTTGTTCCTGGAACAAACTACCCAATGTTAGAAATTCTGGTTTCAGCATGTGCTAAGAAAACGGTCAGATATTAGCCAGCTGAAACAATATCTCCAAGTGCATCTAAATAAAAATTTAATCTTCATTAAAAATCTGAAATAAAAATGGAGTTCATGATTCCCAATAAGAGTCAAGAAATTTTAAGCCAAGAAATTGTAGCTGCTGCTACTGCTAATTCACTTCAGTCATGTCCGACTCTGTGTGACCCCGTAGACGGCAGCTTACTAGGCTCCCTCATCCCTGCGATAATCCAGGCAAGAACACTGGAGTGGGTTGTCATTAACTAGTGAATCTATAAACCTGCTCTTTGCTAGAGTTATTCATAGAACACTGAGAATGAAAAAATAAATAAGATTCTAGACACAATCACCTATCATCTGATTCCTGTACGTTGAACTAAAAATAGTAAACATGCTCACTATCAATCTGGTTAATTATTTGTAATTTTTCACATGCCAAATCTTGATTGGGAAGAATGATCATATGCCCCACCACTGGGAGGTGCTGGGGTGAGTAGGGGAGTTGATGGAAGGGGTGTGTACATCATAAGGAGAGTTGGGGTGAGGGAGGGGCAAGTCTATCCATTCCCCCTTAATCTCTAACAAGGAAAATGAATAAAACTGTCAAGCAGACAGAACAACCTGCTGAGGAGCCTGGAAAACTATATATAAGCATTCATTCTCAGAGTCACAGAAAAAAGCGTTAGGTTTAATACCATAGAAATTAGTTTCAGGAAAAATGGAATTTGAGTTATAATTGAGACATAATGCCTGGATACTTTGGTTTTTCACTAGAGCTCACTGCCATCAGATGAGCCAGGATGTACAAGAGCATGTTTCCCAAAGTGTGACACACAAATATCCAGCATTAGAGTTACAAGTTGATAAAAGAATACTGGCTTCACGTCAAAGTCAATGAATAAAAAATCTGCATTTTTTAATAATACACTAGTGATTCTTATTTATGCTACAATTTTAAAATTGGAAGAAGGGATTGAATAATCTTTTAGGTAACTAATATTTTTAAGAGAAATGGAAAGTGCAGGTTTGTGATTAGTATTGAGTATAATACAAGAATGAAGGAAAAATCAGCTTAGCTTTTAGAAAACAGAAAACAAATCAAGGGAAAATAAATATAATATTTAATGTTTAGATGTAATATTTAGAGAGATTAAACCAAATTTTTATTTTCTAATTTCCCTTTTTTGTTCTTAGAACAACAACAAAAAAAAAGAGGCATTACACTAATAGAGGTTCAGATTCATGGGATCGCAAAGAGTCGGACACGACTGAGCAACTGAACTGAACTGAACTGAGTTGGTAGACAAAAAAAAAAAAATCCACAGTCATCAAGACAGTATGGTTCTGGCAGAAAGACAGAAATATATATCAATGGAACAAAATAGAAAGCCCAGAGATAAACCCACACACCTGTGGACACCTTATCTTTGACAAAGGAGGCAAGAATACACAATGGAGAAAAGATAATCTCTTTAACAAGTGGTGCTGGGAAAACTGGTCAACCACTTGTAAAAAAAATGAAACTAGAACAATTTCTAACACCATACACAAAAATAAACTAAAAATGGATTAAAGATCTAAATGTAAGANTAATCTCTTTAACAAGTGGTGCTGGGAAAACTGGTCAACCACTTGTAAAAAAAATGAAACTAGAACAATTTCTAACACCATACACAAAAATAAACTAAAAATGGATTAAAGATCTAAATGTAAGATCAGAAACTATAAGACTCTTAGCAGATAATAGGCAAAACACTCTCCAACATAAATCACAGCAGGATCCTCTATAATGAGATGGAATTTAAAAAGCAGAGTAGATGTTACTCTGTCCAAAATTATTTGGGTGTATTCTTGTCTGGAATGGAATAAAGTTACTCTTCAAGGCCATTCCTAATCATTTATAGTCTATAATTTTATAATCATGTCAGAGTTTGTGTTTCTAAAACTATGGCTAGAAATGAGGATACTCAAGATGGCAAGGAGTAGGTGGATGTGCAGTACATCTCTCTCCATGGATACATCA
>SJYA01010220.1:0-13174 GCA_006410615.1 Neotragus moschatus
GGGGGGGGAGGCGGAGCGGCCCAGCCTGGGCCAGCACACGCCGCAGGGCCCACGGGGCTGTCCGCTATCTGTTCTCTTTCCTGGACACTAACTTTTTAATATATTTTATTTGTAAGTTTATTTTTGTCTGGACCATGAGGCATATGGGATCTTAGTTCCCCGATCAGGGATTAAACCTGTGGCCCTAGCCGTGGAAAAGCAGACTCTTAACCACGGCACCACCCGGGGGTCCCTGGAGGGCGCCCATCTTTGCAGCGCGGTTTGTGTGTCGGCCCGTCCCCTGCTGCAGGCTTGGACCGGCAGACGCCCGCCCACGGTGCGTCCTCCACTCGGGGCTGTGACCTCTCCGCTCGGGGCGCTGCAGAGCCATGGCGACCGAGGAGAAGAAGCCGGAGACGGAGGCTGCCCGAGCACAGCCCACCCCGTCATCCTCTGCCACACAGAGCAAGGTGCGGCCCCGGGGGCCCCGGGGAACGGCCCGGGCACGGAGGCTGCGAGATGCTTGGAAATGTTATTTCAAGTGCATAAGCCTGTTCTTCCTTCCCTCTGAAGCAGTGCCGACTTTTACTCCGAACCACATTCCCAGCCAGTGCTTTTATGGGCCGTGTTGGGGATGCCCCACCTGTCACCTGGGGAGGGGGCTTTGTCAACCCTGGTCTTGATTGTAAGAGTCTCTATGAGACCCAGACAACGTTNCGGCCCCGGGGGCCCCGGGGAACGGCCCGGGCACGGAGGCTGCGAGATGCTTGGAAATGTTATTTCAAGTGCATAAGCCTGTTCTTCCTTCCCTCTGAAGCAGTGCCGACTTTTACTCCGAACCACATTCCCAGCCAGTGCTTTTATGGGCCGTGTTGGGGATGCCCCACCTGTCACCTGGGGAGGGGGCTTTGTCAACCCTGGTCTTGATTGTAAGAGTCTCTATGAGACCCAGACAACGTCTCTTGTTAAGCTCCCCAGCTCTGGTCCCTCCCCTTCCCTGTGGAGGTAGCCTGTAGGCAACAGGCAGGTCTGCCCAAGGGCGCGGGACTCTGGGGAGCTTGGGGGGCGGGCCTCGGCACGGGTGGGGGCTGCTGAAGCAGGGCTGGCACTGCTGGGCTCCCCCTGCACAGTGGGGGGCGGGCACTTCCGGGAGGGGTCCCCGTGTTTCTAGCTGGATGGCAGGGTACAGGAGAGGCAGGGCTGGTACAGGAAGTCCAGGCTCGGGGTTAGGCTCGTGTGTTCAGGCGGTAAGGGCTCTCAGAGGCCCTGCCAGAGCTCGACCGTACACCTTGGGCATCACGTCCAGACTGGCCATCAGTGGGCAGTGGGGTGACTGTTTGCTGACCAGCGCTCTCTCCTTAACAGCCGACACCAGTGAAGCCAAACTACGCTCTTAAGTTCACCCTGGCCGGCCACACGAAAGCTGTGTCCTCCGTGAAGTTCAGCCCCAACGGGGAGTGGCTGGCGAGCTCGTGTAGGTGCCCCTGCCTGTGGCTGCTGGTCGAGACTCTGCCCTGTGCCTGGGACTGAGGCTCTGCAGGGACAAGCGGGCGGGGGGCCTGCTGGGGGGAGTGGCTGGCGAGCTCGTGTAGGTGCCCCTGCCTGCGCCTGCTGCCCCTGCCCTGTGGCTGCTGGTCGACTCTCTGCCCTGCGACTAGGTCTGAGACTCTGCAGAGGCGGGCGGGCGGGGGGCCTGTTGAGGGGAGTGGCTGGCGAGTTCGTGTAGGTGCCCCTGCCCTGCGCCCAGGGCTGAGCCTCTGGTGCCCCTGCCCTGTGATTGCTGGTCAAGACTCTGCAGAGACGGGCCGGGCAGGGGAGCCTGGTGACCGGTGCTGGGTCCTGCGGCTCCTTGGGTGCGGCTGTGGGCAGCCCAGGTGTTGACTGGAGACTTTGATTGCCTTTTGTTCCTTTCTTTCAGCTGCAGATAAACTCATTAAGATTTGGGGAGCATACGATGGGAAATTTGAGAAAACCATCTCTGGTCACAAACTGGTAGGTCTCCGCCCCATGCTGACTGAAGCTGCTGCTGGGCGTAGGGGGGCCCAACTCCCAGGCCTGCCGGGTTAGGGTTGGGGCCCCCCGCTGGGCCTGCCCGGTTAGGGTCGGGGGCCCCCCGCTGGGCCTGCCGGGTTAGGGTCGGGCCCCCCGCTGGGCCTACCGGGTTAGGGTCGGGGCCCCCACTCTGCCTGCCGGGTTAGGGTCGGGGCCCCCCCGCTCTGTCTGCCAGGTTAGAGTCGGGGCCCCCCGCTCGGGCCGCCTCCCCAGTTTTTTAGGTGGTGATTTGCCTCCCAGCTTTGACCTCAGGTGCTTTTGTGCCCGATTGCGGGCCTGGCAGAGCCCCAGGGAACAGGCTTCTGGGCCTGGCCTGTGCGTCCATCTGTGCGGTCCTCCTGAGCTGAGGGCGGGACGTCTGGTTATCTTCAGTTGGTTGTGGGGGGGGGGGTCTGACTTTGGCCGGCTAGTGCCGTTTTGTCAAAGCAGTGACCGTGTGTCTCTCCCCGCAGGGCATATCCGACGTGGCCTGGTCGTCAGATTCTAACCTCCTTGTTTCCGCCTCAGATGACAAGACCCTGAAGATCTGGGACGTGAGCTCGGTAAGCTCGGGACGCGGTGCGGCCGGTGAGCGGCTGCGTGTCGGGCACCTTACTGCCCCTGCGAGTTGGGTGGGGGGGCCGCCCTGGCGCCGGTGCTGGGGGAGTAACCCCCAGGAATGGTGCTGTTCTAGGGAAAGTGCCTGAAAACCCTGAAGGGGCACAGCAACTACGTCTTCTGCTGCAACTTCAACCCCCAGTCCAACCTCATCGTCTCGGGCTCCGTAAGTGCGGGGCTCCCGGGCGGGGCGGAGGGGCTCCTGGCTGCTCACTGAGGGGCTCGGGGCTGGGGCTGTCCCCTCTGCCCCACCCCACGGAACCGCGCCGCCTCTCCCTTTGCCTGCAGTTTGACGAAAGTGTGCGGATATGGGACGTGAAAACGGGGAAGTGCCTCAAGACCTTGCCGGCCCACTCGGACCCCGTCTCAGCCGTGAGTCCTGCCGCCGCCCCAGTGGCAGAGGCCGTGCTTGGGGCCCTGTGCCCGGGGGGTGGGGGCGGGAGGTGCCCCTGCACGGGGTCTCACAGGGCAGGCAGGGAGCCGGGTCTGCAAGGGCTGAGCAGTGCAGGTGTGACCACTGGTGTGGGGCGTGTGGCATGGAGGGGACTGTAGTGGGTAGAGCGTCCCGGGGTCCTGGGGAGTTGAGGGGAAGGCATCCTCCCTGCGTGGTCCACAGTGGCTGTTCTGGGCGCCCCATGCGCGGGGTGAGTGTGCAAGGGTTAAACTACCCACGTGTCATAAACTGCCCCATGTACGAACTAGGCAAAGTGTCTCTGTCAACAAAGAGCCAGAAACGGTTTTTTAGCCAAGTTTACCTTTTGAGAAGTAGAAGGAGTCGTGTATAAACAGGTTGTCTGTTGTTACCGAGTGGTTGGTCCTTTTCAGGTCCTGAAGTCCTGTAGGTGAGCGATTTTAAGTGTTCTCAGCCATGGAAGGCCTTTGTCCCGCTGAGGCCGTGCTCAGGGCCCTGACCTTTTGGGGACGTGTAATGAGCTAGTTATTGTCACCGTGGTTGTTTAACTTAACATGCAGAGTGCATCCTGAGAAACTCAGGGCTGGATGAAGCACAAGCTGGAATCAAGATTGCCAGGAGAAATATCAGTAACCTCAGATATGCAGATGACACCACCCTTATGGCAGAAAATGAAGAACTAAAGAGCCTCTTGATGAAAGTGAAAGAGGAGAGTGAAAAAGTTGGCTTAAAACTCAACATTTAGAAAACGAAGATCATGGCATCCAGTCCCATCACTTCATGGGAAACAGATGGGGAAACAGTGACAGACTTTTTTTGAGGGCTCCAAAATCACTGGAGATGGTGACTGCAGCCATGAAATTAAAAGACGCTTGGTCCTTGGAAGAAAAACTGTGACCAACTTAGATGGCATGTTAAAGAGCAGAGACATGACTTTTCCAACGAAGGTCTATCTAGTCAAAGCTATGGTTTTCCCAGTGGTCATGTATGGATGTGAGAGTTGGACTATAAAAGAAAGCTGAGCGCTGAAGAATTGATGAATTTAAACTGTGGTGTTGGAGAAGACTCTTGAGAGCCCCTTGGACTGCAAAGTGATCCAACCAGTCCATCCTAAAGGAAATCAATCCTAAATATTCATTGGAAGGACTGATGCTGAGGCTGAAACTCCAACACTTTGGCCACCTGATGCAAAGAGCTGACTCATTGGAAAAGACTCTGATGCTGGGAAAGATTGAAGGCAGGAGGCGAAGGGGACAACAGAGGATGAGATGGTTGGATGGCACCACCGACTCGATGGGCATGAGTTCGAGCAAGCTCCAGAAGTTGGTGATGGACACGGAGGCCTGGCCTGCTGTGGTCCATGGGGTTGCAAAGAGTTGGACATGACTGAGCGACTGAACTGGATGAGCTGTTTGAAGCCGCCTGGCATGGTGCCGGCCCCGCGTCATGACCCATGCCTGGGGCTGCAAGGAGGGTGCCTGCCGAGGTTTTTAAATGCGTGTCCCCAGTGCACCCCTGCTCTTGGAGGGGGGGCCTGCAGGTCAGGGTGTCCTGCTCCAGCTCTGCCCGCTTGGTTGGGAGTCTGGGGCCACTTGCAGCTCTGTGAGTGCTGGTGGCCAACACCTTCTGCTGGTCCCCCCGACGGGCGCTGACTGGCGGCTCTCACTCCGTGGAGAGGGCTGCAGCCCAGGGTGTCACGCTGGTGCCGCGGCGCCCATGGGCGGGCGCTAGCAGAGCCCGGGTCTGTGTGCCGCTTGCTGTGCAGCTGCCCTGCCCTCCCCGGTGCTGGTGCAGAGGCACGCCGCGCTGCGTTCGCCGGCTGTGCCCTCTGAGTGTGTCAGAAGCAGGGCGAGCGCCCTGCGGGCTCTGGGCCCGCTCAGCGTCACCTGCAGGGGCTTCCATCAGATCAGTTTGCAGGTTCAAAGGGTTGCGTGTCATGAGCTCAGGTGCTGCGAGTTTGTGAGAAAGTCGCTTTGGGAGGCTGAGGAGCACGTGGGGCAGAGGGCGGGGAGAGGTAGCCGTTGGGGGAGCCGGGCGGGGCCAGCGAACAGGGCTCCTCGGGCCACGTTGTCCACACGGAGGCCCCGGCCACCCGGGCAGCGTCCTGACTGAGATGTGAGGGAGTGTGGGAAAGC
This sequence comes from Neotragus moschatus, assembly GCA_006410615.1. NCBI lineage: Eukaryota > Metazoa > Chordata > Mammalia > Artiodactyla > Bovidae > Neotragus > Neotragus moschatus. The sequence goes on from SJYA01010220.1 coordinate 5,176, forward strand.
GAGCCTCTCAGGTTTCCAGGATTCCGAGCACCGAAAGGGAGAGTCAGGTGTCCCGCTGGTGATCTCTAGCGCTGGTTACGTGTTGAAGTGCTGTCTCAGATGCGGGCGCGTGTGCGTGCTGACTCTGCACCCCGCGGACTGCAGCCCCAGGGTCGTCTGTCCCTGGGATTCTCCAGGTGAGAACGCGGCGTGGGCTGCCGTGCCCCTCTCCAGGGGACACTGGGTGAAATGAAGCCCCGCCTGCCGTGGCGGCCGAGAAGCGGAAGGAGCGCACGCCGCCCCGTCGCAGGCCCTGGGCCATGTGGACAGCGGCTCCCAGCTGTGGTCCAGGCCGGCCTCTGCCGGGAGCGCGGGAGAGCCACAGGCTCTCTCCACAGGGCAGGCCCCACTCGCGGCAGCAGGCACGATGTTCCCCCGGGGCCATTTGTTGTGAAGCGGCTTGTCCTGCCCGGGACTCGAGCTTCTGACGTTGACCGCTCTTGCTGCTCAAGCAGAGTCAGTTGGAGAAACGAGGGCAAACCGGAGACCAGGCGTTCGGGAGCCCGGGCTGGTCAGGTGGCCGCTGCCTCGCCTGTCCCGTCGTGCGGTCAGGTGGTCTCGTGTGGGGACAGCCCAGGCNCTTCTGACGTTGACCGCTCTTGCTGCTCAAGCAGAGTCAGTTGGAGAAACGAGGGCAAACCGGAGACCAGGCGTTCGGGAGCCCGGGCTGGTCAGGTGGCCGCTGCCTCGCCTGTCCCGTCGTGCGGTCAGGTGGTCTCGTGTGGGGACAGCCCAGGCCGCCTCCCACCTGGCGGCTCCGCCCCTCCCCAGCCACACGGTTGGCAGTGGCCTGACCGTGTTCCCGCCTTGTCTGGGAAGCTCTTGCAGCTCGGGCCTCCCAGGGGTCGGAGTCTGGGCCCTCGGAGCAGCGATCTGGGTGCCTCGTGGTTCTGGGGATGCGTGGTGGGCAGGGGTGCGCGCGCGAGCGCGGGTGTCTGAATGGGTGGGTGTCCCTCCTGACTTTTCTCTCTCGGTGGAAGCCGCGGTCAGACCGTCATCGTGTCCGCGTCCTCAGACAGGCTGGGCCTTTCCCCGCGGAGCAGGGTCTGGGTTGGCCGAGTTTGTTGCCTTTCCCCGGTGCGTTTTGTAGCCCGTGGCTGCAGTCCTCCAGACCTTCCAGGGCTGGTTGTCTTCACGTGGTTCAGTCTCCCGTCAGAAAGCAAGCTTGCTTGAGGCGCCAGGCGCCAGTGGCCGCCTCGTCCACGCTGCTTGCACGACCCTCAGAGTCTCAGGGAGTCGGGGGACTTGGAGCTGCTCCGCGTGTGTGTCTTTGTTGTGGGGCTGGAGTGTGGGAGCTGGTCCAGGGAGAGCGTCTGTGTCGATGGCCTCAGCGTGAGTTTCTCTCCTCCCTTGCCTTCACCCTCAGGTTCACTTTAATCGCGACGGATCCTTGATAGTTTCCAGCAGCTACGACGGCCTCTGGTGAGTGATGGTCTTACTGGACTGAACCAGCAAGCGTTTAAAGGCCTTTCCTTGCACCGTCTGTGCCTCTGGGCATCTGGCAGAAGCCTCTGCTCCCTGGGCGGGGGCATGGGGCCCGTGGGGTGGGGAAGGCGCAGCTGTCCCGGACCTGGCTCCTTGTGGGCTCTGGAGGGTGAGCGTCCTGAGCTCGTGGTCCTGGTGAGGGGCGTGGTGCAGGAAAGGTGTGCCGACGTGCACACCCTCGAGTGCCCTGCTGGGGACGTCAGGGTCCCGAGCGGGTGCTGAGAGCCCAGGCCCCATCCAGGGGCCGTGTGTGGCGCGGGAGGTGGGGCATCGTCTCCAGAGCTCACTGTCTGAGGTCAGGCCCGTGGCCTTGACCCTTACAGTGGGAATGCTGTCTGGATGCTGTGAGACGTGCGGGTGGTGTAGGGAGAATGCTTTAAGCTGACCTCAGCACGTGTGAGTGCGGAGCATCACGTGGTGTCTGGGGGTGCAGAGTGGTGTCCCAGCAGCCACTGGCTAGACCCGTGGCCCACAGGGGACTCCCCAGCCGCGAGGGAGAGAGAAATCTGGACACACTTAGCGCCAATGAGAGAGAAGCTAGAATGACGAAAGCGGTGTGTGTGAGAAACCGCGGCAGCGCGGACCGCACCATGTGCACTGCCGCGGCCGTGGGCCTGCTGCGCCCCGCAGCAGACGCCGGCAAGTGTGGGCCAGAGCCCTCTGACCGCTTGTGTTCAAGAAACACCTGAAGCAGAGCGCGTCGTCCAGGCCTGGGAGAGAAGGTGGGTCGGTGGGCCGGGCAGAGACGGGCCTCGGCCGGGAGTGGAGACGGGGTGAGCAGGTGGAGCTGCAGGAGGCCAAGGGGGTCAGGACCGGCCGGGGCTGCGCGGAAGGGCCTGGCCGTGCAGGACCCGGCGTGTGTGAGTGCGCTCAGCCAGCGGCAGCTCTGCGGCAGGGCTCCCGGGGCGCAGCAGGGCTGACCGTGCCCCGGGCTGTGTGTGTGCTACGCGTGATCGAGTCGGGTGTGGCCTGTGGACAGTCCGCACGTCCGTTTCCTTCACTCAGTGCAACTTGGGATTTCCAGCTAACGTGATAGGAAGAGAAAGTCATGGCGTGAGAAGTGGATCGAGGCTGATCTCTAGGTCACGGGGTGCCGTGCTGGCAGAAACCCCACGTGCACCGAGGCTGGGTTGGCGTGACTTACCTGCACGTCCAGCCAGGGAGTATCGACTCTTAGAACAGGCTCTCTTGTCCCCGAACCAGAGGCCATCCAGATGAGTGCCCGAGATAACGCTGTTTGTGTGAGAAGCGCTGCCCCCGGGGCTGCGTGCTTGGCATGCCGGTGCCTGGAGAGCCTGCGGGGGGGCAGGTCGAGCCGGTGGCCGTGGGTGTGGAGCGGGCCGACCGTGCCCTCCTCCGCTGTCTCCCAGTGGCGCTGAGAGAGACTGAGCGAGTGAGGCGTCAGGACGGGGAGTGGGCCTGGGCCCGAGGTCACCACCACGCCTGTTACTTTGCAGTCGGATCTGGGACACCGCCTCGGGCCAGTGCCTGAAGACGCTCATCGGTGAGTGGGGGCAGCCTGCGGCCGCATCCTACAGGGACACCCCTACTCCCCCGGGGGCTCCTCCTCTCCTGGTGTCCCTCCTCCTCCGCTCCTTTCCGCTCAGCTCTGCCATCCAGCCTGGCTGGGGCCCTCAGCGAGCCCCGTCTGCTGGGGCTGGGGGCTCCAGGGTCTCTGCAGACAGTGTGGGGCTGTGCCGGGGGTGGGGGTGGTGCCGTGGGAAAGCAGCGTGCTCTGGGTGGCCAGCAGTGCCGCCAGGCAGGGTATGTGTGTGGCCAAAGGGTGGCTGAGGGGCCCCCAGGGCCTCAGGCCTGCGAGGCTGACGGGGGCAGGGAGGGGTTACTGTCGGGAGGCCGACCTCTGAGTCCCGATGGAAGGCCTCTGCCGTGTCGGGTGAGTTGGTGGGCTCCATGGGCAGGGCCTGCCTCCTGCCCCGGGCTGTCGTGGGAGCAGGCGTGGCTCTGAGGGTCTGCTCCGGCCACCATCACAGGAGTGCAGGCCGGGTGGGTGGCTTCTACAGCAGAAACCTGTGCCCACGTCTGGAAGCTGGAGTCCACGGTCAGGGCGTGGGCAGGGCTGGCTCCGCCTGGGCCCGCTCCATGGCCTTCCCCGCGAGCCCTCCGTGGGCATCCCCACCTCCTCCTGCAGGTCCCGGGACGCTGGTCAGATCGGCTTGGCCCCCGCAGCCCGCCCAGCCACCTCATCTGATGTAACCTGCCTCTGCGGCATGGTCCGTGCGGCCAGGCTTAGGGCAGGAGGGCGGGGCGGGCCCCAGTGGCCTTTGCGGTTTTCTTGCTCTGCGCTCTCTGACCGAGACGTTGCCCCGCGAGTCGTGTGGTGCCGTCCCCGGGTCTGGGCGCCCCCACCTGCGTCCTTGTGCCCGTGGCCGAGTGAGGGCACCTAGCTGAGCTCATGGCCGCCTCGCATCTGAGCAGGAGCCGAGGCCCCTGCCCGACCTCGCCGCTGGGGCGTCAGGCCCTCAGGCCGTCCTTGGCCGAGCCTGTCCCAGCTGCGGGGTGGCCCTCACGCGCCCCCCTGTGCCTTTCCAGTGTCTGCCCGGCAGAGGGAGCAGCGGCCCCCCGCGCGCGGGGCGCAGGCCTGGGCCCCCCAAGGTGGTAACGCGCGGGCCGCCCCGGTGCTTGGGACCCAGGGCCACGCGGCCCCTCACCAGGGTGCACTCAGGGCTCCTCCCCAGGCGGGGACAGCGCGGTCACGGCCATGAGCCTCCCGGGCTGGCCCTGCCCAGCCAGCAGCTCCGCCCCCTCCCCTGGGCCCCCGGGCTCGCTGTACCTGAGTCAGGAGTGGGGCTGTGGGCATGGCACTGCTAGGTGGTTTCCAGGGAGAATCTGCGCTGACCCGCCGTGACCCTCAGGAGAACGGCCGCCACGATTCAGTGGGGCGGCCATGTCCGCAGGGCAGCTGGGTGTGGGCAAGCCCTGTGCGAGGCCACCCTGCGGCCTCTGTGCCCTGAGTGGAAGCGGCCCGGGGGTGCCTGAAGACCCGGCCTCCCGAGGCCGACTGGCCACAGGGCCTTTGTTCCTGAGGCGCTTCTGTCCGGGGGTCACGGGGCGGAGCGGCTCTCACGCTGGCACGAGTGGTGGGCGGTGGCAGCGTGCACGCCCATGGTGATGGCCTCGCTGGGCGGTGGGGGGAGCCCCCTGGCAGGCAGGGCCCCCGGCAGCCACGTTTGTGCTCCACGCAGATGACGACAACCCCCCCGTGTCCTTCGTGAAGTTCTCTCCGAACGGCAAGTACATCCTGGCCGCCACCTTGGACAAGTAAGCGCTGCTGTGCCTGCCCGGCGTGGGTGTGCAGCCAGGCCCCAGCCCGAGGCCGTCCCTCCCTGCCAGGGCCACGCCGAAGGCCCGTCTGTGCAGCTGGGGCTCAGAGCCTTGGCTCTGTGGTCACTGGGGACCCTCCTGCCTGAGGGGTGGTGGGCACACTGCTGCTCCCTGAGCAGCTGCAGGCGGGCATCACCGGCCATCAGCCACCCTCCCGGGGGTTGTTGGGGTTCGGCCTGCTGTGCAGATGGGCTGCCCGCAGGGTCCGCCCTGGGAGGAAGAGGCCCCTTGTTGACACCTGTGCTGGACAGGCTTCCCTCGCCCTTCCAGGGGCTCTGAGGACCCCTTACCGGTGTGCGTGGGGCTCCCACGGTCCTCGTGGGTATCCTCAGCCTCGGGTGCCCGGTGGGGCCCCTGTCCCTGGGCACCCCTGCCCCTGGGCGCCATGCGCTGACCCGGTCCCTCTGCCTTGCAGCACACTGAAGCTCTGGGACTACAGCAAAGGCAAGGTGGGTGGCCACTGCGAGGGTCTCCGGGGCTCCCGAGGGTCCTGGGCTGTGGCCGCGGGGCCCAGTGCGTGACTTGAGTTGGTTTGGTGCCAGTGTCCCCATGATGCGGGTTAAAGCTTGGCCCGGGTGGGCGGTGGGGTGGGGCTCACGGTGCTCACAGGGCCGTCCAGCCATGGCTGGGCGGTCACCTGGGACCAGGGCGGTTGTGGCTGAGCGGCAGCCCTGGCCGTTTCAGTGTCTGAAGACGTACACGGGCCACAAGAACGAGAAGTACTGTATATTTGCCAACTTCTCCGTCACCGGGGGGAAGGTGAGTCTCCGTCACCGGGGGCGAGGTGAGTCGTCGGCCAGCCCCGCGGCCCCCCGGCCCCTCCTGCAGGCGGGCCCGGTCCTCTCACCTGCAGAGCAGGCGGGAGCTTTCCGGACGTTATCAGTATGAAGGCCCCCCTCAGACTGCTTGTTTGGGGACGTCCTGCCCCCTCCGCCTGGGCCCCACTGGCACCCTCCCGACCCTCAGGCTCAGGCAGGAGCCTTGTGATGAGCAGCTGGGCCGCGACTGACGGCCAACGTCCCAGAAGCCGCCCCGTGGCGAGCGGCAGGCGGTGGGCCGGCGTCTGGACGGGGGTCGTTTGGGGGCTGCATGCCCTGCTGGGGCCGTGGGCGCAGACCGTGGTCCGGCCGCATGGGCGCCCTGACCCGGCTCTCTCCCTGTGCCCCTGCCCCTGCCCCTGGCTGAGCGCAGTGGATCGTGTCGGGCTCAGAGGACAACCTGGTCTACATCTGGAACCTGCAGACCAAGGAGATCGTGCAGAAGCTTCAGGGCCACACAGGTGAGCGTCAGGGAGGCGCCTCCCGACTCGGGGCCCTCAGGGGACAGTCTGGCGCCTCCAGACTCGGGGCCCGCGGGGGGACAGTCTGGCGCTCCTGACTCGGGGCCCTCGGGGGACAGTCTGGCGCCTCCAGACTCGGGGCCCTCGGGGGGACAGTCTGGCGCTCCTGACTTGGGGCCCTCGGGGGACAGTCTGGAGCCTCCCAACTAGGGGCCCTCGGGGGACAGTCTGACGCCTCCCCTTGCGGGGCTGTAGGGGCACGGTCTGGCCCCAGCGCTAACCGCTCATTCCCAGCAGCCAGCTGCCCAGCTCTGAAGTCCCTGTGGCGCGTGGCCTCCCGGGAGTGGCCGGGGCCCCATGTGGAGGTGGCGCCGTCGACCCAGGCTCCTTCGGGCTCCCCCTCCGTGCTCCTCTCCCCAGCACTCAGGGGCCAGCAGTGTGGAGCCCTTAGCTGCCTGGGGCATCACCCTCTCCCTAAGAATGCAAGTCTCCCGGGAGCAGGGCCTGCCCCTGCCCACCGCCTTTGGCCTCAGCTGTCAGCTTTGGCTTCTGCTGTGCGGGCAGGACACTCAGAGGCTCACTTGAAGCCACCCCAGCCAGAGAGAAAATGCTGGGGTTCCGTTTCCTGAAAAGCTATAAACGCACTGACTTGCCTGCTGCTGGGGGCAGCTCACAATGGGCTCTGCTGTGCCTGCCCTGGGTGGACTCGCAGAGCCGGCCCCATGGGGCGTCAGGGCCCACGCCGGGAGGGGACAGCTCTGGTCCGGGGGTCGGGGTGTGGCGTCCACACTGCGAGCTCAGCAGCGATCCTGGCATGCCTCTGGCCCACGGGGCGGCCCTTGCCTCACTGGGGTCTTGGCGGGGACCCCCGCTGTCCTCCCGCCCTGAACCCCTGCTCTGTGTGCTGAGTGCAGGGAGGGCAGCCCGCGGGGAGGGCGGGGCCCGGCCAGAAGCTGACGTCGACCATCTGATTGCAGACGTCGTCATCTCGACGGCGTGCCACCCGANCTGGGGTCTTGGCGGGGACCCCCGCTGTCCTCCCGCCCTGAACCCCTGCTCTGTGTGCTGAGTGCAGGGAGGGCAGCCCGCGGGGAGGGCGGGGCCCGGCCAGAAGCTGACGTCGACCATCTGATTGCAGACGTCGTCATCTCGACGGCGTGCCACCCGACGGAGAACATCATCGCCTCGGCCGCCCTGGAGAACGACAAGACCATCAAGCTCTGGAAGAGCGACTGCTAGGCCCGAGGCGCCTGGACCAGCGGGCGTGCGGCACGCGGAGGGTCTCCCTGTCCAGGCCCGGGGCCGGTGGGGCTGGGGCCCGAGCTGCCGCTCGAGAGACTTGGCGGGGGCGTGTCTCCCACGCGAGGGTCTGGGAGTGGCTGGTGACGTTTTTGCCAATTACTTTCTCACCGTCCGGGGAAGAGTTCCTAGTCTCTATTGTGTTCAGAGTCCACAGAAATATTGTGTTCAAAGAGTCCACAGAAATTTTTAATTTTTTATTACAAAAAGGTGAAGTTCAATTTATCACGAGTTGTGTTTTTTTCCAGTAACTATTCTGTACCATTTTTGCGATTTTATCGCCCGGCGCCAGCGCTGTGACCGTCACCACCACGGGTTCTGGCTGCCAGCCTCGGAGGGCTGTCCCTTGTGTGTGTTCAGTGACGCTCTGGTGACAGCGTCCTGCCTGTGACCACACGTCCTGAGTCTGTCTGGGGAGCACAGAGCACTCACCGCGTGATGTCCATGTGCTTTGGGGTCGTTGCCCCCGTGATGCTGGCGTGGGGACCACCCTCAGTGCTTCCGTTGGTCCTACGACAAGCAGCACCCCGAGCCTGCTGAAGGCATCCGAGCACG
>SJYA01010221.1:0-13609 GCA_006410615.1 Neotragus moschatus
GCCTGGCATGCTGCAGTTCATGGGGTCGCAAAGAGTCAGACACGACTGAGCGACTGAACTGAACTGAACCCAGAAAGTGGTTTTCAGGAACTTCAGAGAGATAGGAACAAAAGGACACTATTAAAATTATGCAAATTCTTACTGTTATTTTTAGCTCCAAAACTAGAATTAATAAAAATTTAAAACTGCTTATTTTTGCAAGTTCTAAAGGATCGGTCATTCTGAAAAAAAATTTATAGTTCCTGTAAGATACACTTGGAGGTCAGGCTGCAGGAGAAGATGGCAGTCTCCACAGGCTTTAAAGTTCCTTGTAATTTTCACTTGTTGGAAGAACTTAAAGGAGGACAAAAAATAGTAGGCAATTGTAAAAAGAGGAAAATTGAGCAGTTTCTTTCCTGTTAAGGCACCATCATTTAAGCATGAACCTGGAGTACTCAAGGGGAACTCAGGTTTGCAGATGGGAACATGGCAAGAAGTGTCAGATGGCTGTGCAGGCAGGTGTGTTTCTGAAGAGAAAGTTCAAGAAGGAAGCCCAGAATAGCGTGTTCTGTCCATGTTGCTGAGTGAAGCAGCTTCAGTTGAAATTGTCTAAAGTAGCAGGTACAACAGATACTGTCACAAATTGTGTTAATTTTTGAAGCAGTATTGGTGCTGACTACTAGTAATATCAAAAATATGTTCAGGATTGTTGTGATACCTGTATTTATAATTTAAAAAAAATGTGGGAGAGGTGGATAAATTTTGGCCACAAGCTGTTCCTGTGTTCCATGTAACAGACATGGTAAACATTTGTTTACAGTCTTTGTTGGACAAACCATGCATTTACATGTAAGTAAAATCAACAAAAAGTAAATAGGTACATGGATATGTGATTTTGAGATTAAAGTTAGCCTTAAATTGTAAATAAAATGTGGAATGTGTCCGCAAAAAAAAAAAAAAAAAAAAAAGACATACTTAGAAAATAATATCACTATAAGTTGAAATTCAGTGTGGTCTCCTTTGTGTGCTGTGCTTAGTCAGTCAGTCGCGTCTGACTCTTTGTGACCCCGTGGACTGTAGCCCGCCAGGCTCCTCTGTCCATGGGGATTCTCTAGGCAAGAATACTAGAGTGGGTTACCATGCCCTCCTCCAGGGGATCTTCCCAACCCAGGGATGGAACCCAGGTCTCCCACATCACAGGCGGATTCTTTACCGTCTGAGCCACCAAGGAAGCTCTGGTGGTCTCCTTCAGCAATAAAATTTCGAACAATCTGTATTTCTATACAAACATAGGCACACTGAAAGAAGAGCTTGGGAACTGGGTTTGCTCCACAGTAAAAAATAAAAGCTGGTCTTTTCATTTTAAAATTGTTTCAATTACCTTTTGCTTCCTTCCCGTCTATCTTACAGACGAGTCCTTTGCTTCTTTCTTGACTGCTCTCCATTTCAGTTACGGAAGAGGAGGCCAACTGCCTAATTCTTATAGTAGATCTATACCCTTCTTGATGACACAGCTCTCTTAATTGTCCAATTGTGGGTTTTAGTTGCATTAGGCAAGAACTCTGGTTTTTGTCCTCTCTAAAGAATTTAAGACAGAAATTAAGCCATAGCAAAATATTCATGTGTTTGTGTGTTCATGTCAATGTGTCCATGTGGGCACATATAAGACACAGAGAAAGCTATTGGTTAATTTAAAATGATGATTATTGTCAACAAAAATTTCTCTTTACTAAGAGAAAGAAATGTCATGTGGGCCGCAGACTGATCATCAGGAAAGCTGGGCTCACAGTTCTCATTTCTCAGCTAAAATGCTCTGTGAGCATGGTAGCCAGCCTTTGAGATGGTGTCCAACAATCTCTTCCTTCCGGGATTCACACTCTTATGTCATCACTGCCTGCATTCTATCAGCATGGGTCTGTGTAATGACAGAATATGGCAGAAGCAATGTTTATCACTGTTGAGGCTAGAACATAAGAGACACTATGGCTTGTCTACCTGGCTCTCTTGGATCACTCAGTCTGAAGGAAGTCAGTCCCTGTGTTATGAGAACACTCAAGCAGTGCTATGGAGGGGCCTTGAGGGGGTTCAGGGCAGGGCACTCCAGAACGTGCCATCTAGCACGTCAATTATTTTTTACTGAAGACAGTCAAGGTCCAACAGACTCAGGAAGAGCTTTTTACCTCCCCTTTAACCCCATATAAGAATTTACATAACCCATAAAGTTTGGGTTAGGTGTGGTAAGCTGAGGTGGAGGTGGAGGGGGGTGGCACCTGTCAGCAGAGCCTGATTGTTCAAAGCCTTCTGCGTGACCCATTGTCTCTGTGTGGCCTGACAAACTTTTTTTTTTTTTTACCAAACATTTGCATTTCTTGATGTTCAGTCACTCAATTGTGCGTGACTCTGTGACTTCTTGGACTGCAGTATGTCAGGCTTCCCTGTCCTTCACTATCTCTCAGAGTTTGCTCAATTCATGTCCATTGATTTGGTGACATCATCCAACCATCTCATCCTCTGTCACCCCCTTCTCCTCCTGCCTTCAATTTTTCCCAGCATCAGAGTCTTTTCCAATCAGTTGGCTCTTCACATCAAAGTATGTGGCGTAAGTATTGGAGCTTCAGCTTCAACATCAGTCCTTCCAGTGAACATTCAGGGTTGATTTCCTTTAGGACTGACTGGTTTGATCTCCTTCCTGTTCAAGGGACATTTCTTCTCTCCCTGTGAATTGTCTTCCTCCCCTTTTCAGCCCCAGAGCCCTGTCCCCGTCTCCTTGCCTCAGGATGGCATACAAGTTTCAATTGCCTGACTGTTTTTGACCCTCTCATGTCCATAAGACTCCCACGTGTACAATTAATGTGTCTCGTGTCCATTATTATACCAGCCAAAGAACCTAAGGGGAAGAAGGAAAAGGTTCCTCCCCTACAGCCCACATGGTGAGGAACAGGTTTGTGACCAACTGTCACTCCAGTGAACCTGGAATGAGATCTTCCAGCCCCAGTCCAGTCTTCTGATGACTGAAGTCTTGGCTGGCTGACAATTTGCTTGTGACTTCATGAGAGGTTCTGAGCCAGAACCACTTAAGGAGTTTCTCAATTTCTGATCCTCAGAAACTATGACACAATACAACTGTCCTTTGGTATTCATGGAGGGTTGGTTTTAGGATCCACCACTGATATCAAAATCCCTGGATGCTCAAGCCCCATAGTTGGCCCTCTGTAGGCACAGGTTCTGTATCTGCAGATACAACCAACCACACATCTCAAATGTCATTACATTATCTGCAGTTGGTTGAATCCATGGATATGGAACCCATGGATATGAAGGGCCAATTATATTGGGAAAAAATCTGCATATAAGTGGACTCGTGTGGTTCAAACTTGTTTTATTCAAAGCTCAACTGTAAGTATATATTCTCTTAAGTTACTAAATTTGGGGGTACTTACAATACCAATAGGTAGCTAATACAATTACCCAGTAGGTGGAGCCATTTTATGTTTCCATTTCTAAGGTTATTTTTTTTTCAATCAACAAATATTTACTGTCTAACATGCCAGACATTATTAACATGAGAGATGGACTAAATGCTCCTTTCAGAAATAACATTTTGATCTTCATGGATAATCACAGAATCTGTCAGACATTCTTTCAATAAGTCTGCAGTTTGCTAGATCAAATGCTCACTTTTAAAGTCCAAATACTACCTGAAAACAATACCACTAATTGGATGACCCAACTATCTTTCCCTTGTCACTTGTTGCTTTCACACTTATACACTGGAAACACTACTAATTGATTTTTTTCAGCTTTCTTTGCTGCCAGTAGTGCCATGTAACATGTCGCTGGCCAATGAGACAGAAGTGGTCACTTATTTAAAGAGTTTCCAGGAAAGATGTTAATTTCCTGAAAAAATAGACAGATAAGCCTGCCACTACACTTCCCTCCTCCTTTCTGCCTTGGCTGTAGTCCAATGCCTGGAGCTGTAGCAGGCATCTTGAGGGAAAGGCCTAGGGAATTACAGCATTTTAGGCCCTGATATAGCTGAGCTGTCAAACCAATGCCAATAGCTCCCCAACTCTAGAGATGTAGTATTTCCTACTTAAGTCATAAAAGTTACTATGCTTTGTAACTTAGTTATTATTTACTTCTCATAGCCAAATTCAATCTCAACTGATATAATACCATGGAAAGCGACTGATTTCAAAAGAAGTAAGGAAGAGTTTTACCCCAAATATATCTCCTTTGCTCTGAATTCCATGAACTATTGAAATATATTTTGCTCAGTCCTGTCCCACTCTTTGCAACCCCATGGACTCTAGCCTGCTAGGCTCTTAGGCCCCTGGAATTTTCCAGGCAAGAATATTAGAGCAGGTTGCCATTTCCTACTCCAGGGGATCTTCCTGACCCAGGGATCGAACCTTCATCTACTATGTCTCCTGCATTGGCAGGCGGTTTCTTTACCACTAGCACCACCTGGAAAGCTCATTAACATCAAGTGTTATTCACTTAGTCATGTCCGACTCTTTTTGACCCCATGGACTATACAGTTCATGGAATTCTCTGGGCCAGAATACTGGAGTGGGTAGCCATTCCCTTCTCCAGAGGATCTTCCCAACCCAGGGATCAAACCCAGGTCTCCCACATTGCAGGTGGATTCTTTACCAACTGAGCTATCAAGGAAGCCACTCTTGCCTTCCTAAATAATAGGAAATACCGTATTCATCAGAGAAGGCAATGGCACCCCACTCCAGTGCTCTTGCCTGCAAAATCCCATGGGTGGAGGAGCCTGGTGGGCTGCAGTCCAGGGGGTCGCTAAGAGTTGGACACGACTGAGCGACTTCACTTTCACTTTTCACTTTCATGCATTGGAGAAGGAAACGGCAACCCACTCCAGTATTCTTGCCTGGAGAATCCCAGGGATGGGGGAGCCTGGCAGGCTGCCGTCTATGGGGTCGCACAGAGTCGGACGCGACTGAAGCGACTTAGCAGCAGCAGCAGTGTGTTCATGAACATTTTTTGAATGCTCACTATGAAAAAAGCACCGTTCTAAGTATTTTAGGGCTTTCTAGGTGGCACTAGTGGTAAAGAACCCACCTGCCAATGCAGAAGACATAAGAGACACAGGTTCAATCCCTGGATTCCTGGGTTGGGAAGATCTCCTGGAGTAGGAAATGGCAACCTGCCCCAGTATCATTGACTGGAAAATTCCATGGACGGAGGAGCATGACAGGCTACAGTCCCTGAGGCCGCAAAGAGTCAGACATCACTGAGCGAAATTTATCTATAAATCTCAACTGTTTTAGAAGTATTAATTCATTTAATCTTCAAGTACTTGAGGTTAACACTATTATTTTCTACAATTTACAGATGAGGAAAGACAAAGATTAAGGAAACTTAAGTAACTAGTTAAATAGTAAAGCTGAAATAAACTAAAATCATGTAGCTTCTTTTTATTTAAAATTTTTATTAAGATCACTTGCAAACACATAAAAGTAGAATAGTTAGAACTTCTCTGGTCGTCCAGTGGTTAAGAATCCACCTAATAATGCATGGACACAGGTTCAATCCCTGGTCCAGGAAGATTCCACATGCTATGGAGCAACTAAGCCTGTGCTCCACAAGAAGAGAAGCCTGTGCAATGAGAGTAGCCCCCACTTGCCACAATTTGAGAAAGCCCATGCACAGCAACAAAGACTCAGTACAGCCAAAAATAAATAAATAAATAAAATTTTAAAAAAGCAGAATAGTTACAATGGCCTTTCATATACTCATCAACCAGTTTCAACAACAATTAAGATTTTGCCTTTCTTATCCCTTTTTGCATTCTTCTTTTCCTGAAGTATGTTAAAGACTCCCTGGACATCATATCATTTCACAAATAAATATTTCTGTATATCTCTAGCAGATAAGGACTGTTAAAAATACCATTATCACACCTAACACAATGAAAAACTAATTCTCTAATAATTCTTAGTGTATGTTCAATTCCTCCCCACCCCCCATCTCAAAAAACTTTGGGTTGTTTAATCAGGTCTAAACAAGGCCTACTTACTGCATTTACTGATATATAAGATCATTTAGTTTCTGTCTTCACTATTTTGCTTCCTTATCTGCTTTATCAGATAAAGCAGTAAGCACAAGAAAAAAAATGAGCCCCTCCACACCTCCCTTCAAATACACAGAATCCTCTACATTTTAAATGTAAGCTTTTTTAATATTTTCTGCTTCTGTAACTTTAATTTTTATGTATAGCCATGGGTAGAAAAGAGCTGGGCTAAGCAATAGAGTAAGATGCTAGATACATGAGTTTGGATGGAGGGAAAGCAACGCTAACAGTTGTCATCATCTCCATCATACCTAACACTCACTGAATTTCTGCCTTAAACTATGCACTACACTGGTCATTTTTTATTTTTTGGCTGTGCCCTGCAGCATGCGGGATGCTACTTCTCTGACTAGGGATGGATCCTGCCCCCTCCCCCACGCCCGCCCACAGTAGAAGTGCAAAGTCTAACCCACTGGACCACCAGGGAAATCCCACCATGTCATCTTCTATATATATAAGAATCTATGGATGTTTCCCCAAGGATCAGTTAGGGCTGATTTTCAAATGACCGCTCAAATCAATGGAGACACAAGTATCCGCGAATTAAGAGAAAACCAAAGTCATACTCTGATGAACCTTGGGGAAATGTATCCAAAGCTCTTTAATGGAAAGAAGAAAAATTAAATAGCTATCATTTATTGAACTTCCTCTGTGCCAGACAGTGCACTTAATGATTTACAAGTATCTTCTCTAATCTTCAGGCAACTCTAAGAAGTCAGGCCTACTATTAGTTTTTGGTTCCCTTGGTCCCCTGCCCCATCTGCTGAGAAGTGAGAGAAGAGGAAGCAAAGGCTGAGAGTAACGAGATAAAATCCCTTAGGTACCAGTACTGTCCTCTGTGTTCTAGGAAATACGTGGACTCTTGGCTCAGAGGCAAAAGACACAGGCCAACAATAGCAGAAGCCAGACATCAATTGCACTGATTCCCAAGGCCCAGTTTCCACACAGATGCAGTGAGGGCCAGGTGATGCCTGAACATGCAGTGAGGAACTCTGAACCTTGGAAACACAGAACTTTGATAAGAGGGCTACTACTAAATCTGCCTTGGGGAGAGACTAATTTCATTACTATTCTGGAAAGCAAGCAAATCTGCCCTCTGCTTTGGAGGAAGACACTATATCTTGTAAGGCTTTTCATTACACAAGCATCCTGTGAAAGACAATCTGCTGATGCCTTTGCTCAGAAGATGTGCAGAAATGCGAGACACCCATGGAGAATTCTCCCCCAAGAAACAAATAATCCAGAAAGGTTTTCACAGGGTCATTTCAGCACTCCAGGTAAATGTAAATGTGGGAATTAAATTAGGATTGTACATAGTTCTAACCTATCATTTAATCATCTGCAAAGCAATCACAGAATGTTCATAGCCTGCTGCTGCTAAGTCACTTTAGTCGTGTCCAACTCTGTGACCCCATGGACTGTAGCCCTCCAGGCTCCTCTCTCCATGGGATTCTCCAGGCAAGAATACTGGAGTGGGATGCCATTTCCTTCTCCTAAGATACCAAAAATGATCCACTTAACATGAAGAAATACAGTAGGTTGCCATTTTCTACTCCAGGGGATCTTTCCAACCCAAGGATTGAAACTGAGTCTCTTAGGTCTCCTGCACTGGCAGGTGGGTACTTTGCAAGTAGTGCCACCTAGGAAGACCCAAACAATGCCCAAGTAACCCTACTAGGTTCTGCTTTATATATGAGGAAGCCAGGACTCCCATAGATTAAATAGATCTCCTCAGATCACACAGCAGATTGATGGTAAGAACCACAATTTCACATGTAATTCCAAACTATATGAACAGGATTCTTTTGATTACATTTCAACACATTAAAGTCATCTTGGAAGCTGGGAATTTTCATAAGCTCTTAGTAAAAGACTTGAATTTAGTGTCTGAGCCAACAAAATAACACTATTTTTTTTTCTAAAATATATACTCTCCAGCCAGAAATTGAGACCTGAAAATACCTTCCCCCAAGTGGAAAGGGGAAATATAAGCTGTTACATTTGTAAAAGCGATTCAGTGATAAATCAGCCTCTGGGAAACCCTCGAATTCTTTCAGTAGTTCCTGAATACTATGAGGTTCATAATAAATTGGGAAGGACACCTGTTGTCCTTATTTTTCTAGTGTCAACAAGGGCCCAGAAAAATTATTTAAGTTACCTCACATATGTTAAGAAACAAAATTCAACTAACTAAATTTGAAGATCTAATCAGCTTTATTTAAGGATTCTTTTCTCACTAGTGCTGATTAGGAGATTGTTTTAAAATTTCACACCTGGTAAAGGCTAAAACTGTCTTCATAGGTCTTAGCATTAGTGACTCCATTTGAGACTTGTTCCTTTACTTGTTTCATTTATGAGGGGGAAAAAGCAACAGGATTATTTATTAATTAATAGGAATCTCCATCCTTTGAATTTTTAAACTACCTTAAAGGTAGAGAGAAAAAATAGGAATTACATTCTAATTATGTTTCCAGCATAAATATCACAGTGTAAGAGCACCATAGTTTGAAATAAAATATCTTCCTAACAATGTATACAAATTCCAGTTTAAGAAAGTCAAATAATAGGATTGTATAGGAATGAAAGCAGAATTTGCCACCAAAAATATGCCTCTTTGGGATAAGGATTATTTTAAGAGGTTGGTTTTTAAAGGAAAAACAATAACAACAATAAGAAAACAGCAGACATAGGGAAAGCTCTGAAAACCAAGTAGAAGTTACCCTTTAGTAAGAGCAATTTTGGAGAAGGCAATGGCACCCCACTCCAGTACTCTTGCCTGGAAAAATCCCATGGGCGGAGGAGACTGGTAGGCTGCAGTCCATGGGGTCGCAAAGAGTTGGACACAACTGAGTGAGTTCACTTTCACTTTTCACTTTCATGCATTGGAGAAGGAAATGGCAACCCACTCCAGTGTTCTTGCCTGGAGAATCCCAGGGACGGGGGAGCCTGGTAGGCTGCCGTCTATGGGGTCACACAGAGTCAGACACGACTGAAGTGACTTAGCAGCAGCAAGAGCAATCTACAGTTATAAGGGGAATCTCCATATGCAAGGGTACACTTTGAGTACCAAGAAGCAGGAGATCACTAGATCTTTAGATGCTCTATCAAGGAAGAAGGCTTGGACTTAAATCTGTATAACATCTTTACCTTTGTTTAATATGTTTTGCCTTGAAAACCTGGTTTTCTCCTTGCCCAACATCTTTTGTTTTTAGCTGGAGATGGTACTGAAGGTTAGAGACAGTGACTCAGTCTTCCTGGGTCTCTCATATATATAAGACACATACATGATATTAAACTTCTGTTTTTCTCCCATTAATCTGTCTTTTATCATGCAATCTCAGCCAAGAATCTAGAAGAGTGAAAGGAAAGTTATTTTTCCTCCCTTACAAGAAGATTTAACTCCCAGAGATATTAAAAAATATTAGAAAAACTCAAAATGCATCGATCATTTTGACACACTGTTCAATAATATATTTTCACCATTTTGGAGATGTTTACTATTTTTATTCATTTTCTTCACAATTAGCGTAGTCCTCATGTCTAAGTCTGATGAGCGCCAAATAAAGTTAAAGACGATCAGCTTTCAGCATGCTTAAGAAGCTATACTGTGTTTGAGATCTAGGCTTCTCTCACTGACATTTTTTTTTAACATGAATCAGTCACAGGTATACATATGTCCCGTCCCTCCTGAACCCCCTCTCCCATCTCCTACCCCATTCCACCCCTCTAGTTGTCACAGAGCACTGGATTGAGGTCTCTGTATCACACAGCAAATTCCCACTTGCTATTTTACATATGGTAATATACACATTTCCATACTATTCTCTCAGTTCGTCCCACTCTCTCCTCTCAATGACATTTTTATTAAAAAAAAGGAAAAAAATGTAATAAAACATTCAAATAATGGTACAAGCACTGCTGTACAAAGACAGAGATGCTTCCAAACCTAACTGTTGATGGTACTGAACCAAACTTGGGTGCACCCACGCACACACAGTGAAGCCAATCTCCTGACAGTGGGTTGTGGTGAAGGAACGGGCAATGTTTATCACAGGTCACCAAGCAAGGAGATCAGGACAGTTGGTGCTGAAAAAGCCGTCACTTGCAGCAGAGTTTCAGGAAAGCAGTTTTAAAGGGCAAGTAAAGGAGATGTGTCCCATCCCAGGGTACGTGATCAGCTCATGCACAGTTCTCTGATTGGCGCATGTAAGGTAACAGGACAGTGTCTTAGGGGTTGGGGGGTTAACAATATCAATCCTTAGGCACCAGTAGGTCTGGGACTATGTGCTCCTGACCATAGGTAGTTAATTTCTTCCATTCAGTGGTGGTTTTCACATGTGTAAAACAACTCCAGAGATATGCATCAGATACTATTACCTAGGTATTTCAGAGAGCAGTTATAGCAAAGGATATGGGGGAGGCGTCTGTCCTGGGAAGGCCCCATAGGGTCCTGCTCCTTATAATGAATGACTGGTAGCCCCAATACCTGACAGCTTAAAATACTCGGCTTAAAATGCTCATTTATCACCTGTTCTATGAAAATTTCAATTTGGCTTAGAAAAGGCAATTCAAGAATTTCCCCATGAATAATGGATTAGCATATGGGATGAATAAAACTCAAATTTCAAAGGTCAGCACAGCCCCAAGGTAAAATAATTCTGAACTTCCCAGATGTGATGGTACCTAGCAAGCACTGTCTGACTCTCCGTGTCCATTACTCCAGCAAATCGTCCACTGAGGCACAGGACATTTCAATTCAGGGTAGCCTTGGAAGCCTAGCAAAGCAATCAATGAGTCGCCACTCTTCAGGAAAAATTCTGAGGGCTGTAGGGGAGATAAGCCTGAGAAACTGACCACTACCTCTAGTCCTTTGAAACAGGTGAAACAGGACAGAGTCAGAGAGGAAGCCAGTGCGGGTGAGATGTAACTGGCTAAATAGCTACTCCTACTCCTCTTTCTGTTCAGAAAGAACAGGTCTGAGTCGCACATTTTTCTGAGGCATTTAGATATCAGAAATTTGGCTAAGAGCTGTATCTATCAAACCCCCTTCTCCCCTGAGGTGCAAATCTGAGTCAGAAACTGTAACAATCCCTAGCTGGTCCACAAACCTAACCAAGGGGAGGAGCGTCACCTTCAATATCAGAGTACAGGAGCAGAATCTGCCACCCCAAAATGTGTCTCTCTGCCATGAGCCTGAACTTATGTTGATCACTATTAAGAAACAAAAGATACAGGAAGTCTTTCCACCTCCTGTGGGCCAGAATTCCTTAGACAAAATGGAGTAGCCCTCACAGTCAGCAAGAGTCCAAAATGCAGTACTTGGGTGAAATCTCAAAAACAACAAAAGGATCTCTCTTCATTTCCAAAGCAAACTATTCAATATCACAGCAATCCAAGCCTATGCCCCAAACACTAATGCCGAAGAAGCTGAAATTGAATGGTTCTATGAAGACCTACAAGACCTTCTAGAACTCACACACAAAGATGCTCTTTTCATCATAGGGTATTGAAATGCAAAAGTAGTAAGTCAAGAGATACTTGGAGTAACAGGCAAGTTTGGCCTTGTAGTACAAAATGAAGCAGGGCAGAGGCTAACAGAGTTTTGCCAAGAGAACTCACTGGTCATAGTAAACACCCTCTTCCAACAACACAGGAGACGACTCTACACAGGGACATCACCAGATAGGTCAATACTGAATTCTTTGCAGTCAAAGATGGAGAAGCTCTAAACAGTCAGCAAAAACAAGACTGGGGGCTGACTGTGGCTCAGATCATGAACCCCTTATTACTAAATTCAGACATATTGAAGAAAGGAGGGAAAACCACTAGACCATTCAGGTATGACCTAAATCAAATCCCTTATGACTATACAGTGGAAGTGAGAAACAGATTTAAGGGACTATATCTGATAGACAAGAGTGCCGGATGAACTATGGACAGAAGTTCATGACATTATGCAGGAGACAGAAATCAAGACCATCCCCAAGAAAAAGAAAGGCAAAAAGGCAAAATGGTTGTCTGAGGAGGCCTTATAAATAGCTGAGAAGAGAAGAGAAGTGAAAGGCAAAGGAGAAATGGAAAGATATACACATCTGAATGCAGATTTCCAAAGAATAGCAAGGAGAGATAAGAAAGCCTTCCTAAGTGATCAGTGCAAAGAAATAGAGGGAAAGGACTCTGTTTGCAAAGAAATAGAAAGGGAAAGATTAGACTCTAAATGCAAAGAAATAGAAAGGGAAAGACTAGAGATCTCTTCAAGAAAATTAGAGATACCAAGGGAACATTTCATGCAAAGATGGGCTTGATAAAGGACAGAAATGGTCTGGACCTAACAGAAGCAGAAGATATTAAGAAGAGGTGGCAACTGAAACATGTATACTATCATGTAAGAAACAAATCGCCAGTCTATGTTCAAACAGGATACAGGATGCTTGGGGCTGGTGCACGGGGATGATCCAGAGAGATGATATGGGGTGGGAGGTGGAAGGGGGTTCAGGATTGGGAACTCATGTACACCCATGGCGGATTCATGTCAATGTATGGCAAAACCAATACAGTATTGTAAAGCAAAATAAAGTAAAAATAAAAATTAAAAAAGAAAGAAGAGGTGGCAAGAATACACAGAAGAACTATACAAAAATTACCTTAATGACCCAGATAACCACGATGATGTCAGTGAGCCCAGACTCCTGCATCTTTCCATACATAGAAAAGCGCTTAATTCCTTAACTGGATATTTGGTTCCCTTTAATTAACAATAATCTCTTGATGTCCAGGCTACCTTCATTTTGGTGTAAAACTTCTATATAACCTGACTCCTCCTCTCCCCCGTCCTCAGAGCAGCTCTCTCAGCGTTACTTGAGATGCTATCTCATGGCTTGAAGTCCTAAAAGTTCCCACTGAATAAAACATAACTCTCAACTTTCAGGTTGTGACTATTTTTTTTTTTAAGTCAACAAAGGATAGAGGAAAACTTCTTCTTCCTCAACACAGGCTAGATCTCTTTCTTTCAAGGATGAACTAGCCAGAATTAAAAAAAAAAAAAAAAAAAAGGAATTGAACACGGAAAGATCAATAAAATTATTTTGCAGCATTAACAATTGATCATATAGTGGCTATTTTTCAAATGACTGTGGTCCAGCTACTCTGCTGGCATTTTATGTACTTATCTAATTTAATTTTAAGAACCTCTCATAAAAAGAAATTATTATTCCCATCCNAAATTATTTTGCAGCATTAACAATTGATCATATAGTGGCTATTTTTCAAATGACTGTGGTCCAGCTACTCTGCTGGCATTTTATGTACTTATCTAATTTAATTTTAAGAACCTCTCATAAAAAGAAATTATTATTCCCATCCTGGATGTGAGGAAACTAAAGTTGAGGAAGGACAGCTAAATCCCCCAAAGCCATGTGACTGGTGAATGGCAGGACACAAATAAAACTGAGTCTCTGCTAAATGGACATCACCAGATGGTCAACACCGAAATCAGACTGATTATATTCTTTGCAGCCAAAGAGGGAGAAG
>SJYA01010222.1:0-13907 GCA_006410615.1 Neotragus moschatus
CTCATGCTTCAGGAACTCGACTTCAGCCCGAGTCTGGAGAGTTCGATTTCTGTGGTCATCTGCTCTCTTTCATTCCAACAGGAGTTAACCCTTCAGAAAGTACGGAAGCAGCTGTAGCAGGGATCAGTGATGGCTGCAGAAATCATGCTGGAGGTCAGCTCCCCAGATTCTTAGTCCACCTTCGGGAAACAGCATGGGGTGGACCGGAAGCTGAGATAAGAACTGACTCTGTTCCCTTCCGGTTTTAGGGGCAGGTGTGCAGGTGAGGGAATGGCCAACATAAAACCTCTGGAAATAAGCTGGTCAAGGGTTAGTAGGCATTTTGCCTATTCATTTTGAACCAGCTCATTTCATTTTCTTTTTGTTGTTGTTATTATAGCAATAATATCTTTATTTGCTTCATCATGATATTTTATATTGCTCCAGCTTCAGACTCTGGCAGGACATCAGGACAAAGGGAAGGACAGGTCAATGTTTCTCTTCGCTGCTTTTATTCATGAACTTGGGCAGATCTCTGCTACTCTGTTGACTCAGGTGTCAAGTGGGAGAAATGATGCTCAACAATGATCTGGTCACAAGGATAAAGAATAATTTGAATTTTAACTGTATTATTTTTTTTAAAAAAATTACCAAACTGAGTTTTAAAACGGAGCAAACAATTATCAGAGTGTTAAAATGTCCTAAATAAACTGCTGCTAAAAATACTAGAAGTAATTTTGTCATATAGAAGGATGTAAGGATACCCTTATATAAATACATAAGGATATGAATAACTTAGAGAAATGGCCTCCCAGGTGGCTCAGTGGTAAAAAATTAAAATCTGCTGCCAGTGCAGGAGATGTGGGTTCAGTCCCTGGATTGAGAAGATCTCCTGGAGAAGAAAGTGGCAACGCACTTCACCATCCTTGCTTGGGAAATCCCACGGACAGAGGAGCCTGGCGGGCTGCAGTCCATTGGGTCACAAAGAGATACGACTTCACGACTAAACAATAACTTAGAGAAAAACTTAAAATACATATAGTCACTTCTATTTTTAAAAGCAGTGAATAATCCAGAAAAGCTGACAGTCTGAAACATGCTCTCTGTAGTTTTTACTTTTGCGTGGGGTCTGATGATGGCTGTAAGGGCCTTGGGAGGTTCCTTGCCCAAATGAAGGTGCAAGGAGAAGCTCCGGGTGCTGCTAAGAAGAGGGCTCCACCAGCCCATCCATGCTGATACCTGATCCTGGGCTTCCAACCTCCAGAACCATGATAAATAAATACTTGTTGTGTATAAGCCAGTTCATCTGTGGGATCTGTTACAGCAGCTCCGGGGGACTAAGGCACACCCAGAAGCTCCCCTCCCTTCCATGTTGTTGTTCAGTCGCTCAGTTATGTCTGACTCTTTGAAACCCCATGGACTGCAGCACACCAGGCTCCCCTGTCCTTCACTATCTCCTGGAGTTTTCTCAAACTCATGTCCATTGAGTTAGTGATGCTATCTAAACATCTCATCCTCTGCCACCCTCTTCTCCTGCTCTCAATCTTTCCCAGCATCAGAGTCTTTTCCAATGAGTCAGCTCTTTCATCAGGTAGCCAAAGTATTGGAGCTTCAGTTTCAGCATCAGTCTTTCCCCTCCATGTTCCACCTTCCTAATCTTTGCAATTTTACTTCCCGCCTCCTAGTGCTTTCATCATTTACTGGTTGGCAAACTTCCATTCACCCATCAAGACCCAGCTTAAACATCACCTTCTCTGATAGTGGTCAGTTCCTTTTCATACCCTATGAACAGGGCTCCCTTGGGGCTTGGGACCGGGTTAGCCATTGGAGAAAGGCAAAGACCCTTCAGGCAGGGCTCTGAGGGCTCCAGACCACTCTGAGCACCTCCATGCACTCAAGGAAATCCAGGGTCAGCACCAGGCTTCTCTCTGCCAGCTCAGATCTCTTTGAAGAGAAGGTGTGCCTCCTACTTATTTCCTCCAGGTTCAGAATTTTGCCGGCACATGGTCTGCAGTCACGAATATTTGTGGAAATGAATACTGTATTCATGCTCTTTAAATCAGTGTGCATCTTCAAATCAAGTTGGCTTTGCTTGTTTTGTTTCTTTATCTGGTTTTGTTGGTACCAGGGTGGCTAAGCTGGATGTCAGTTGCAGATACCATTGTGAGGGGGGAAAGGGACCTTCATATCCCTGCCAACATTATGAAGCCAAATACTGTTGCATGCAGAAAAATGTACAATGAACAGGAACAAATTGGTCAGCTGCCTATATCTTTCAAGATAATACAAATGAGCTGGGTTGTGGGCGGATCCGGCAAAGGAGGCTGTACCTCCCATCCCTTGGATACCCTTGTTCATTGTGTTCCAAAAGCCAAATGCTGGGCACAGCACTTTGGCCCTAAATTGAGCCCTCTCCCCTGAAAGCTGTGATTCCAGTGGTGTCTGGTGTGTGTTCCGTGGTGTGAGATCCCAGAGAGATCACATTTTCACACTTACCCATCTGCCACCACCTGCCTCTCAAAGAATCAACTCAGTCATACTCTTTAAAGAGCCCCGGCTGCCTCAGGAATGTATTCTGAAAATGAAAGAGAATCAAAACACGAATGCACCCCATCTGCAGCCCCCTCTAGGCAGGGTCAGAGGCAGAGGCAAGGCCCTGAGCTTTGGTCCCTGGCCACCCTTCAGTT
The DNA here is from genome assembly GCA_006410615.1 of Neotragus moschatus. NCBI lineage: Eukaryota > Metazoa > Chordata > Mammalia > Artiodactyla > Bovidae > Neotragus > Neotragus moschatus. The sequence continues at coordinate 2,667 of SJYA01010222.1, forward strand.
GCCTACCAGCCAATCTCCCTGCACGGGGATAATTCAGAAAGAAGTCTTTGCTCCTGCACAACCATTTGTAGCAGGAGCTACTCAGATACTCTGAGAAACCAACCTGAGCAACTTGGGTGCCTCACATGAACTGTCATTTTGTAAATTTCTTTCCATTTGGTTTCAGTGGCTATGTCTTTGACTTTGTGATATATTCATCGCTGCCTCTGTGTTGCTTTGTTCTCTACAATAGACTAGGGGTTGAGAGATGTTCCAGGAGAGAAACCCGGTTCCCAAGGAAGAGAAAGCAGGCACGTATCTCGCAGGAGACGATGGACAGAGAAATGCAAGGGATCCAAGGATCGGACATAGATATCTGGCAACATTCGAACAGGAAGCACAGTTACCTCTGGTTTCCAAACATCCAATCAGAACTTGAAGCAGGTCTCTTCTTTACCTTCTGCTGAAATTAGCTTTTATTCCCAATCAAAATCCAGAGCCTGGTTTGTTTTGGTTGTTTTATTTGCCTTCATCCCTCCCCCCTCCTTTTTTGGTTCACTTCATGCTAAAACAGAAAAGACTCGAGTGCTCACTAAAGAGCCCAGGCACTGGGGCTCTCTGCCACTTCTGTGCTATTGCCGACACTTTGCTTGACACAGGATATTAGCACATGTGCTTAAGACACAGCGGTGGATTCCAACCCTCACTGGACCTTCTGCAGAGAAGCTGTGAGGCCTGGGGCAAGTCGACTGCCCTTTTACAACTCCATTTTGTTTGTTCATTAGGAAAATGCAGGTAATAAAACTGACTTCCTAGGACTGTTGAAAGGATTAGTGAGTAATCAGTAGAGTCGTTTAGCACAGTGCCTCTCACAGGGTAACCCCAGAGAAAATGGATCTTGTTTCATCTGTATTCTGTCTATTTAAACACAAATAAAAAGGCATCATGGCTATAATGGCAACAATCTAGCTAGTGAAATATCATGGGAGCAAAGTGGTCAACATCATAACCTTCTTACCCATCACGGTCCTATCTTCTGAGCAGGGAGAGAACTAGCAGAAAATTGGCCATGCTCTTTCAGACACTTGGATTCCTGTTAGAAATATCCACTCCTTCAGGCCAGGCATGGTCACTGCCTGTGTGATCTCAGACGACCCCTCTCCAGCCACGCCATACTGTTTTCCTGACTTGACTGTCTTCTGGCTTCCTGGACAATTCGTCTACAGGGAGACCAGAGGATGAAAAGAGGGGAGAAACAAGAGTTTATTTCTCTGAGGATCTCAGCAGTTGCTGTGTATTTGTTGGTTCTGGTTCCAGTAGATGACCTTTTCCTCCATGGTCTCCCCTCCCCTGGGCAGTCCCTGCAGTGCATACCCCCGTGAATTAGATGACATTTCCCCACTCTCCGTCTCATGTGTTGCTAATTCCCATAGTAAACACTATGCTTCTAAGATACCTAGATTGAGTTGTTTTTTCTTGACTAGACTTTGATTTTAACTGGGAAGATGCCTTGGCGCTTGGACCCGACACTGTCATGAATCACGGAAACTCTGCAGATGACCCCTCTGGTCTACGTCTCCCTTAAGCCACGTGAGCAGTTTTTAGTCCACATTGTTGCTTCTCTGCGTTTTCAGCTTGGTCTGCTCATTTGCTTGGTAGTTACTGCCTGTCGAGAAGTCTTCTTAAAAATCTACCAGAGTAGTACACGACCCAGCTCGTCAGTTCTGGAGAGTCGGTTCTGGATCTTTTTCTGGATCCAAAGTGACTGGATATACTGCCCTGTCCATGGCTCTGTACCTCCAGCAGAGCCTCTTGCCTCTCTATACCCTCTGTGAAAGCTTCTTCCTTGTGTGCTAATGTTGGGATACCAGCACTCAGCAGCAGTGCGCTCATAGATGAGGGAGGCTGAGTGTTTAACTGCAGGGCACGAAGTGGGAGATGACACACTAGACAGACTAGAATGTTAGCCCAACTCTTATTGGTGTCTTGCTTTGGTGTCTTGCAAATCGTCTTCCAGTTCAGAAGGAGCAGATTGTTGGAGCACGGAAAAAATGAAGTAACAGATACCCAAGAAGTGTCATATTATGGGGTGTTTGTAAAAGTAGAGCCTGTCCCAGGGCGGTCTGCCTTTGAACCCCAGCATCTTCTTGGTGGACCAGCTTCTTGCCAGTGCCCGATTTCAATTGACAAGCAAGAATACTGCTTGGTTCTTAGAAAAAATTCACCCAGTGTTTGCAAAATGTGGGTAAAACAAATCAAGAGAAACTAACTCTGAAGCCTCATTGCACCTCACTGCTTTCTCCCTGAGGAAATGAGACAAACTCAGTTTGCAGGGCTCTTATTTTAAAATAATATTTAGGGCAGATGGTGCCCCACTGAAAGGTGAGCAGAGCAGTTACATATACTGGCTTTAACTCACTTGAAACTCCAGCACTGTGGCTTTGGGCAAATCAGTTAACCTCCATAAAGTGTAGTTTCCTACAATGTAAAGTGGAACTTGTGAGACCTAATCAGATCACTGGGAATGGTTAATGAAAACAATAAAGTACTTACAATAATAGATATGTCTGAGCCACTATGGCTCAAATGGTAAAGAATCAGCCTGCCAATGCAGGAGACCTAGGTTCAGTCCCTGGGTCAGGAAGATCCCCTGGAGAAGGGAATGGCTACTCACTCCATTATTCTTGCCTGGAGAATATCAAAGGCAGAGGAGCCTGGAAAGCTATAGCCCATAGGGTTGCAACGAGTTGGTTGTGACTAAGTAATTAACACACATAATAAATAAAGTAAATGTGAAATGAGCAGTTTCTCTGTTTATTATTTTATAGAATAGATATTACTAATAAGTAGTTACAGATATCATTCTTATCAAAATATACACATGCAAAAAATCTAATAGCTAGATTCCTCAACTCCCCCCTTCCTACAAGAAGTCTCCTACCACAAGGAGATCAAACCAGTCAATCCTAAGGGAAATCAACCCTGAATACTCATCAGAAGGACTGATGCTGAAGCTGAAGCTCCAATACTTCAGCCACCTGATGTGAAGAGATGATTTATTGGAAAAGACCCTGATGCTGGGAAAGAGTGAAGGCAGGAGGAGAAGGGGACGGCAGAGGATGAGATGGTTGGATGGCATCACCAATTCAATGGATGGGAACTTGGGCAAAATATGGGAGATGGTGAGGAACAGGGAGGCCTGGTGTGCTGCAGTCCATGGGGTTGCAAAGAGTTGGATAGGATAGCAACTGAACAACACCAACAAAAACAGGAAGTTTCTTTGCAGTTGAGAGGAAGCCTGAGTGTATCTATATTCTAAGAATGGAGAGATCTAAAAGAAAATGGAAGGTAGGAAGAGAGCCACATGAACAGAGGGTGGAAGACAAGATGTTTCTGTGTGTTTGTTGTAGGGGGATGTGTTTAAGAAGAGTGACGCCACAGGCCAGGGAAGAACATCCAGGAGCATGCTGGGAACTGTCTGTGAACCATCCTCATATCCCTTTCAATAGACTGCAGAAAAAGGCAGCAGAGAGTTGGAATGTTTTTAACTACTATTGTTCTATAAACTTGGACATAATAAAACTGCATGACCAAACTATGTGTGCCCAGTGCAAACAGGGTTGTAGCTATAAGCCATCACTTTCAGGAACAGAGTATTTCTAGTGAGATCAGCACCGACAGCTTTGTGTCTTGGGATGGAGAACTCCTTATCTCAAAGGCCAGAAGTTTTTCACTCATCTTTAGTACAATTGATATAAAGAGAAATCTTTCCCAGCCTACAAATTAATAGANTTGTAGCTATAAGACATCACTTTCAGGAACAGAGTATTTCTAGTGAGATCAGCACCGACAGCTTTGTGTCTTGGGATGGAGAACTCCTTATCTCAAAGGCCAGAAGTTTTTCACTCATCTTTAGTACAATTGATATAAAGAGAAATCTTTCCCAGCCTACAAATTAATAGAAAATATTTCATTCTGTCTCAAAAAGCAAAAGAACAATGACAACAATAACTAAGGCAAGCTCTTCTAACTCAAGCCACCCCCAACTGTAGTTCTTCATTGACTGGTCCTCACCCAGCTGGACTGGTGGCTCAGAAGATAGAGAATCTGGCTGCAATGCAGGAGACCCAGGTTCAATCCCTGGGTTGGGAAGATCCCCTAGAGGAGGGAATGGCTACCTATTTGTCTTGCTTGGAGAATTCCATGGACAGCGGAACCTGGCAGGCTACAGTCCATGGAGTCGCAAAGAGCTGGACACAACTGAGTGACTAACACTTTTACCTGGCTGGGCACCGATCAGCTAGTTTACTTCAGGGATGGGATGGCAAAGTAGAATTTTAAGGAAATGCGTCTTAGTAAACAACATCTGGGCAAAGCAAAGAAGAAACGGGAATGTAGTCGGGCATCACCCATGCAGTGACAGATTGCGTCTTTAATAAGCAAGCACTTAATTAGAAAAGTAATTTGTAAGAGACATTAACGGAATGTGAGTACTCAACTTTGACCAACACACTTGCATTGGAGTCTAGGCTCTGTCACATATTGAGGCTTATGTTTCAAATCTGAGGATGATGGCCCCCATCCGTGAGCTCTCAGTGTGGATTCATAACTGTACTGTTGTGAGAATAATACTGACTACTTGCAAGTACTTTAGAGAGAGCATTTACATCTGCTTGCTTCCCTCCCCCCAGCAGAAAGCTAATCAAGAGATGAAGACAGAGCCTGGGGACTGAGGGATGGGAGGGTGCCCCTTACCCACAGTCATGGTACATGCAGTGAGGAGACACACTGAAGCCGACTCAGAGGATTTTCTCATTGCCAAGAGTGGATGCCTGAGGTCAGTTGTCAGTCAAGGGACAAGGTGAATTACAGACATCAAGGAGGTGGAACAAAAGCCCAGGCTGAGATAAGACAGCAAGAAATAACAAGAAATTGCAGCTCAGGACAGAAAACTCCATCCAAACAATTGGTTTCAACTCCAGCTGGACAGAAGAGTATAACTTTAATAACAATTTTTTAAATATTCACTTATTTATTTGGCTGAGCCATCCGACTCGCGGCACATGGGAACTTCAGTCTGGCATGTGGGATCTTTTGCTTGAGGCTGGCGATCTCTCGGTTACAGCATGTGGGACCTAGTGCTCTGGTGTGATGTTTAGTCACTGAGTCCAGCTCTTTGCGACCCCATGGACGGCAGCACACTAGGCTTCCCTGCCCTGCACTATCACCCGGAGTTTACTCAAACTCATGTCCATTGAGTTGGTGATGCTAACCAACCATCTCATCCTCTGTCACTCCCTTCCCCTGCCCTTAGTCTTTCCCAGCATCAGGGTCTTTTCCAATGGACTCCCTTCTCCTGCCCTCAGCCTTGCCCAGCATCAGGGTCTTTTACAATGGTCAGTTCCCTGAGCAGGGATCAAACCCAGCAACTCTGTGCTGGGAACATGGAGACTTAACCCCTAGACCACTGGGGAAGTCCCAGTAGGGTATACATTTTAAAAACACTGATAACAGTAGCCCAATCTTGATCCAATGAGATGAGAAATTTGGTCACTGAGACCAGACCTTGTATGTTTGTTGATTTGTCTGCTTTAAGTTCCCACCTTAATGTGAGTATGAGGGTAGCATGTAGTGAACATGAGAAAGCAGCTGTGGAATTACCCAGGTCGAGTTTGCTGTCCCACATTTGTAAAAACATTTTTTGTTCATTTTGGTTATCATAAGAACAGGAAGGCTTTCATCAAGTAGGTCTGAGCCTTATTTTTCCCATCTGTAATACTGAAATAATAATATTACCTGCTTAAGGCTTTTGCTAGGATTAATCTGATATTTTCTGCAAAATTTTGATAGCCACTATGTCACTCAATCTGACTTCTAGTATAAAATTATTGTGTTAATTTCATAAGTACTTATTAAACACTAAATATGTGATCCCATATTCCCAAATGAAGAAGTCAGAAATGGCATTTATTCTCCAGAACAATGGCTCTCGAAGTTAGCATCCATCAGAATTGCCTTAAAAAAAGATGACTGGTCCCCCACCCCAGTGTTTCCTCCTGTAGGTCAGGGTTGTGACCTGATTGTTAATTTTTCTAAGACATTTCCTGGTGATTCTGGTGCCACTGGTGGTGTGTGCGTGCGTGCTAAGCCACTTCAGTCATGTCTGACTCTTTGCAACCCTATGCACTGTAGCCCACCAAACTCCTCTGTCTGTAGGATTCTCCAGGCAAGAATACTGGAGTGGGTTGCCATGCTCTCCTCTAGGGATACTTCCTGACCCAGGGATAGAACCTGACTCTCCTGTGACCCCTGAATTGCAGGTGGATTCCTTACCTCTGAGCCACCAGGGAAACCTCAATGCCCCTGGTGGAAGGGGACCTCAATTTGAAAACCATTTGTCCTAGAAAGTGAGAGACTGTTAGGAAGAACAGGCAGTTAGTGAGTAAATGTTATGAATAAGGAGTGTCTAGGGAGATGGGAGCTTTAAGAGAAAAGAGGAGGTGACCTTGAACCTATTTCAGAGAGTGGGGATTTCAGGGAAGGCATCCTGGGAAGAAGTAAGGATGAGAAAGACATAACGGACAGGAGAGGTGGAAGAGTCTCCCTGTGGAGGAAATAGGAAAGGGAAGGTTGTTCTTGGGGTGCATGGGGACCCAGAGAAGGTCAGTGAGGTTGAGGCATGGAGAATGGTGGAGTGGAGAGAGGGTGCTGAAGACCGACAGGTAAGGGGCAAAGCTGGGGAGGGAGCTGGATTCTCTGTTGTTCAGCCACTAAGTCCTGTCCTGCTCTTTGCAACCTCATGAACTGCAGCACACCAGGCCCCCTTGTCCTTCACCATCTCCTGGAGTTTTCTCAAACTCATATCCATTGGGTCAGTGATGCCATCCAACCATCTCATCCTCTGCCAACCTCTTCTCCTCCTGCCTTCAATCTTTCCCAGAAAATAGGGTCTTTTCCAGTGAGTTGGCTGTTCACATCAGGTGATCAAAGTATTGGAACTTCAACTTCAGCATGCAAAGGGTGACTGGGGGTAGCTGAAGAGTGCCAAAGAGGTGCACTGATAGTCAGTTTTCTCTTATGAAAAGATCTCTATGACAGCCCCCGCCCTAACTGTTCTGTTCGTGGGGAACATACTGGGATGGACATGGAGACTGAAGGGTCCCCAATCTGAGAGAGTGCTTGGGCTGGAACTTAGAGAATTTCTTGCCTCGAGTGGAAGATAAAAACTCTGGTCCACCAGACAAGGAAGCTTGGATATCCAAAGGGGAGCCCTTCTGAGTCTTGGGAACTCAGCATCTTCCAGGGTAAGTTCTGTGAGGTTTGAAAGAAAAGCCAGTGAGGAAACCTTGAGAAAGCACAAATTCTAGTACCACCAGGAAGGTGGCTGCTTGTGTTTCCTGTGAATGCTCTGACAAATTCCCACAGACTTAGTGGCTTACAACAATAGGAAAACAATTTTTTTTTTAAGTTCTGGAGGTCTTCTGGATGCTCTAGAAAAATAAAAATCCATTCCCTTGTCTTTTTCAACTTTCAGAGGCTGCCCACACTCCATGGTTCATAGTCCCCTTCTGGCAATGGCATCACTCTGACCTCTGACCCCTGTTTCTAATGTCATATCACTTTTTTTTGTAAGTACCATTGCAACTACGTTCGAATTACTGGATAGCCCAGGATAATCTCCCCATCTGAAATCCTTCATTTAATCACATCTGCAACATCCTTCTTGTGGTGCAAGGTAACATATTCATTTACAAGTTTTAGGAATTAGAAGATGGGAATACCTGGGGACCTTTATTATGCCTATCATGATGGCAAAATGGTAGGTGGGTGATTATTTGAGGACACAGTCTACAACGCAATGGAAGACATGAAGTGTCAGAATCCCAAAGGTTAAGAAAGAAAAATATAAAAAATGAAATTGAAATCCCTTCCATGAGCCAGTTTTGTGTTTTTCTTTTTAAAATAACTCAGTAGGACAGACATAAGTCAAAATCTTCTGTGTAATGATTGATGGAATGATTTTATTTTCTCTTAATTTATTTATTCAAGGTAGGTTGAAGGTTTTAAAACCTATCTTCCTTTTCTCCGATTTCCTCTCTCCTTTCCTCTTTCCTTCCTCCCTTTCTTCTGTCCTTTTCTGATGCTCTTTCAGTGGACTCCAATTTCAAAACCTTAGAAATAATACAGCAGTAGCTATGTGACAGGACCTGAGATAACAAACTCATTTTCCAATAATACAAATGTTTTCAAAACTCCCTGAATCATCCCAACTTATTCTTGCATGAATATATATATAAATCTATGGATTTTTTTCTTTTCATCTCTTCTTCACACTTTTCTCTTATTTTGAAGTTCACGTTCATGTAAATAGTTTGAAAAGATTTATTTTTCCTTAGGAAATTACCTCCCACACTCACTAAATAATGCGATTTTTAAAATATGTGTGTTTTAAGTCTGAAAACAATTATCTTTATGGAGTATGTTGATGAATCCCCATGGTTTCATTTGAAGTGCTTTTCCACTTCTAAAATAATTTTGCTAGAGAAAATAGGACAGTACTTTTTTTCTTTGTAGTCTAGAAGTACTTCCTGACACATGATAGGAGTATGGCAATGAAATACCATTAGATTATTTTTAACTTTTTTTTAGTCTGCAAATTTTTGAGGTAAATATGTACACACTTGCATATGTACAATATTACTCCCTTTTATTAAGACTCTTCTGAGGCCAATATAGTATTATATCCATTTTGAACAGCTGAGGAATTTCAGTTCTTTGTAAGCTAATAGAAAAGAATATCTACCTATTGGAAACAGAATTACTTGAACAAACATAAACCTACTCATTAAGACGCACCCATAGAGCAAGCGAATTCCACACTTTAGCCATGTTATAGGTAAAGAATTAAGGACATAAAGATATTTGTTTCACACACAAGATCTGAAGCAGTGTACTAATTCTAGAACCTCACCAGAAAATAGATAGAAAATCTTCATGGATGTAATCTAGAAAGAAAATATATGAAGTGAAAAAAATAAAAAGGTGAAATTCAGCGAAGGCAAAAAGTATCAGAGGACAAAGAAAATGTAATAAATAATATTGACGGTAAAGAATAAAATCCTGTAGTGGAAACTCTCATAGCTACAGACTGAAGACTGATAGACAAAAAAAAAAAGAAAAAAGAAAGAAAGAACAACCATGTCTCAATACAAGAGTTTATTTTTATTTAAAATAAATTTAATTTTTACTTACAATTTTTACCTGAAAATGGCTCATTTGCCAACACTTTGGGTCGAGTTCTTTTAATCTATGTGTGCCTTTGCTGAATAGTTTTCTGTATGTCATTTCTGACAAATCATCTGCTTTACATCACTAGCATTTTTTGTCTTTTTCTTTTAATTTCTTTTAATTAGAAAGAGAAATAATTAATTTGACAAGAAATCGGAGTGTCAGATCTTTCTAGTATTTGACGGTAAAGAATAAAATCCTGTAGTGGAAACTCTCATAGCTACAGACTGAAGACTGATAGACAAAAAAAAAAAGAAAAAAGAAAGAAAGAACAACCATGTCTCAATACAAGAGTTTATTTTTATTTAAAATAAATTTAATTTTTACTTACAATTTTTACCTGAAAATGGCTCATTTGCCAACACTTTGGGTCGAGTTCTTTTAATCTATGTGTGCCTTTGCTGAATAGTTTTCTGTATGTCATTTCTGACAAATCATCTGCTTTACATCACTAGCATTTTTTGTCTTTTTCTTTTAATTTCTTTTAATTAGAAAGAGAAATAATTAATTTGACAAGAAATCGGAGTGTCAGATCTTTCTAGTATTTTATAAATATTTTCAATCTTTTACATTTATCTTACCTATGTGTAATTAGACAGCATTTTTGTGTTACTCATCTTTCTTGAATCATTCAAATCACTCAGGGTGGTTTTCATGGTGACAACTCTTTCCTTTTGTACTTAGGTTCTGATGATTTGTGTAATATTTAATTAAACCACGTAATTTACACCTGGTATAATCAGCTTTGAGGGGAAACATAAGTGGCCCTTTCTATGAGAGCAGAGGCCTGCAAGACAGCAGCTTTGCCCCATGGCAGTGGGCTCCAGTCTGCATTTTACAGAGAAAATGCAGAGAATTGGTGAAGTCAGTTAATTACAGGTCAGCTGAGGCAGTCTCTGCTGTCCCTCTGTAGCAACTCATATTAAATGGTGATTTTATGTGTTTAATAATAGACTGAAGCTAAATTTCTGGGAAATGATAACGTGGAAAGAGTGCAGAGTAAATGAAAGTAAAAGGAGATGAAAGTCTGTGTCTTCCTCAGGTACATGGAGGGCATAAAGATAAATGTCAGCTTTTGTTTTTTTAACTTTTATTGGTGCATAGCTGAGTAACAAGTTGTTAGTTTTAGGTATAAAGTAAAGTGAATCAGTTATACATAGATATAAATCCACTCTTCTTTTAGATTATTTTTTCATGTAGGCCATTATAAATTCAGCCTTTCTCAGAAAGAAAAGTTAAATGTGGGTGTTACGATACAAAAATAGTCATAACATTTATTAAATGAATCTATAGCTTCTATACCAAAAGAGGGTAAAAGCGTCTAATACAAGACTGAAAAAAAAACCTGACAGAATAATAACAATAAAAAGCAAAATAATATGATTTCCTGGTGCCCAAATATATATTTAGTACAATAAGTATACGAAAATGTAGTTTAGATTCACCTATTTAAAAAGAGACTAAGATTTAATTTTTTATTTAATTGATCTGTGATTACGGTTTCTGTGTCATGATGATCTTGTGGTTATATAAGAAATGATTCATTCACAGTTTTAAGAAATACTTACTGAGAACATTTACAGAAATGAAATATGTGTGAATTTGCTTTAAATTATTTCATTTCAGACCAAAAAAAAAGGACAAAGTAAATATTGTAAATCTTAGTAGTTGTTGCATCTTAGTGAAGAGAACACTCAAAGTTCATTGTTCTATTACCTGCTATTGATGTTTTTAATGAATAAAAATCTGAGGGATTTAGCTAAAATGGTGTTCAGAAGGAAACACATAGCTTAAAAACATTTATTATAAAAGAACAAATGTTGAAAATAAATGAGTATTCAACTCCACCAGGTTTTTAGGTCAGCTTTATTAATTATCACCATTTAAAGGTGAAAGAAATACAAAAGGACACTAATAGATGAAGAAATATACCATGTTCATGGATCAGAAGAATCAATATAGTGAAAATGAGTA
>SJYA01010223.1:0-18558 GCA_006410615.1 Neotragus moschatus
AAGCCAGAAAGAGAAACACCAATACAGTATACTAACACATATATATGGAATTTAGAAAGATGGTAATGACAACCCTGTATTCAAGACAGCAAAAGAGATACAGATGTATAGAACACTCTTTTGGACTCTGTGGGAGAGGAAGGGGGTGGGATGATTTGGGAGAATGACATTGAAACATCTATAATATCATATAAGAAACACATTGCCAGTCTAGGTTCAATGAAGGATACTGAATGCTTGGGGCTGGTGCACTGGGATAACCCAGAGAGATGGTATGGGGAGGCAGGTGGGAGGGGGGTTCAGGATTGAGAATACATGTACACCCATAGCGGATTCATGTTGATGTATGGCAAAACCAATACAGTATTGTAAAGTAAAATAAAGTAAAATTTAAAAAAAGTATATTTTTAGGTATCCATTTTCACTTAGGGATTTGATTACTGGCTTGATTGCTCTCTCCCCTTCTGATTCTCCCTTTTCTCTNGATTGAGAATACATGTACACCCATAGCGGATTCATGTTGATGTATGGCAAAACCAATACAGTATTGTAAAGTAAAATAAAGTAAAATTTAAAAAAAGTATATTTTTTAGTATCCATTTTCACTTAGGGATTTGATTACTGGCTTGATTGCTCTCTCCCCTTTTGATTCTCCCTTTTCTCTGCCTGGTCACCTCTATCTCCCTCCTCCCTTTTCTTTTCTTTATATAACTCTCTGAATCTCTGTAGGTGTTTCTGTCTGTGGAGAGTTGTTTCATAGTAACCTAGGTGTTTTGTCTTCTGTGCTGTTTGGATAGAGAAGTCTTGAGGGTACTGGAAGTGGGGAGACTGAAACCCAGAAGCAGGAGGCTCAACTTCAGAGCTTTGGACCATCATATAATTCCAGACGCCAGGGAACATTATTAGACAAGAGCACACCCAAAGTCTTCATACCTACCCTGAAACCAAACTCCACCTAAGAGCCAGAAAGTTCCAGTGCAAGACATGCCATGCTAATTCTCCACAAAAACAAGAACATATCCCTGAACATTAAAAGATAGGCTGCAAAAAGCGATACCAAATCTATAGATATCCCCAAACTCACTACTGGACACTTCATTGCACTCCAGAGAGAAAAGATCAAGCTCCATCTATCAGAAGACAGACACAAGTTACTCCAACCAGGAAACCTTCACAAGCCCCTGGTTCAACCCCACCTACATGGAGCAGACTCCACAATTAAGAGGAACTACAAACCCTCCAGCCCACAGAAAGGGGACCCAAAGCACAGCAATCTAAACAAAATGAAAAGACAAAAGAATATCCAGCAGGTGAAGGAACATGATAAAACAACAAACCAAACAAAGGATGAGAAGATAGGGAATCTACCTGGAAAAGAATTCAGAATAATGATAGTAAAGATGATCCAAAATATTGAAAACAAAATGGAGTTACAGACAAACAGGCTAGAGACACAGATTAAGAAGATGCAAGAAATATTTAACAGGAAACTAGAAGATATAAAGAAGAGTCAATCAGTAATGAACAATGCAACAACTGGGATCAAAAACATCCTGGAGGGAGCCAGTAGTAGAGTAACCGAGGCAGAAGAAATGATAAGTGAGGAGGAAGATAGAATGGGGGAAATAAAAGAAGCAGAAAGAAAAAAGGAATTAAAAAAATGAGGACAACTTTAGAGAACTCTGGGGCAATGTTAAATGCCCCAACATTCAAATGATAGAGGTCCCAGAAGAATAAGAAAAAAGAAAGGACATGAGCAAATACTTGAGGAGATAATGGCTGAAAACTTTTCTAAATGGGAAGGAAATAGCCACCTAAGTCCAAGAAACCCAGAGAGTCCCCAACAAAATAAACCCAAGACGAAACATGCCAGGACACATACTAATCAAACTAACAAAAATTAAACACAAAGAGCACATATTAAAAATATCAAAGGAAAAGCAACAAATAACATACAAGGGGATTCCCATAAGGATAACAACTGATCTTTCAATAGAAACTTTCAATAGGCCGGAAGGGAATGGCAGGATATACTTAAAATGATGAAAGAGAAAAACCTACAACCAAGATTATTCTACCCAGCAAGGATCTCATTCAGATTCAAAGGAGAAACCAAAAGCTTTACCAACAAGCAAAAGCTGAGAGAATTCAGCACCACCAAACCAGCTCTTCAACAAAAGCCAAAGGATCCTCTCTAGACAGTAAACACAGAAAAGATTAATAAAAACAAACCCAAAACAACAAAGTAAATTTAATATGATCTTACTCATCAACAATTACTTTAAACATAAATGTTTTAAAGGCACCAATCAAAAGACAAAGACTGGCCTAATGGATAAAAACAAAACCAAAAACCGCTGTATATGCTGTCTACAAGAGACCCACCTCAAACCTAGGGACACATACAGACTGAAGTTGAGGGGCCAGAAAAAGATATTTAATGGAAATGGAGATCAAAAGAAAATGTGAGTAAGCAATACTCATATCTGATAAAATAGACTTTGAAATAAAGACTGTTATAAGAGACATAGAAGGACACTACATAATGATCAAGAGATCAATCCAAGAAGAAGTTATAACAATTATAAATATATATGCACCCAACATAGGAGCACCTCAATACATAAGGCAAATGCTAAGAAGTATGAAAGGGGAAATCAACAGTAACACAATAACAGTCAGAGATTTTAATACCCCACTCACACCAATGGATAGATCAATCAAACAGAAAATGAACAAGGAAATACAAGCTTTAAATAATACCATGGACCAGTTAAACCTAATTGGTATCTACATGGCATTTCACCAAAAACCAATGGATTTCACCTTTTTCTCAAGTGCACATGGAATCTTCTCCAGGATTGATCACATCTTGGGCCACAAATCTAGCCGTGGTATATTAAAAAAATTGAAATCATTTCAAGAATCTTTTCTGATCACAATAAGGTAAGATTAGATATCAACTACAGGAAAAAAATACTATAAAGGACTCAAACGAATGGAGGCTAAACAACACGCTTCTTAATAACCAACAGATCACTGAAGAAATAAAAAAGGAAATCAAAGTATGCACAGAAAAAAATGATAGTGAAAACACGACAACCCAAGACTTATGTGGTTCAGTAAAAGCAGTGCTAAGCGGGAGGTTCAGAGCAATACAAATCCTACCTCAAAAAACAAGAGAAACATTAATTAAGCAACCTAACTTTACACCTAAAACAACTAGAAAAAGAAGAACAAAAAACCCCCAAAGTTAGTAGAAGAAATTAAATCATGAAAATGAAAGCATAAATAAATGAAAAAGAAATGAGGGAGACTATAGCAAAGATCAACAAAACTAAAAGCTGGTTCTTTGAGAAGATAAACAAAATAGACAAAACATTAGCCAGATTCATCAAGAAAAAAGGAAGATGACTCAAATCAATATAATTAGAAATGAAAATGGAGAAGTCACAACACACAACCCAGAAACACAGATGATCATAATAGACTACTGTGAGCAGCTATATGCCAATAAACTGGACAACTTGGAAGAAATGAACAAATTTCAGAAAAGTATAACCTTCCAAAACTGAACCAGGAAGAAATAGAAAATCTTATCAGACCAATCACAAGCACAGAAATTGAAACTGTGATAAAAATTTTTCCAACAAATAAAAGCCCAGGACCAGATGGCTCCACAGGTGAATTCTACCAAAAATTTAGAGAAGAGCTAGCACTTATCCTAAACTCTTCCAGAAAATTGCAGAGGAAGAAAAACTCTAAAAACTCATTCTATGAGGCCACCATCAATCACCCTGACACCGAAACCAGAAAAAGATGTCACAAAAAAGAAAACTACAGGTCAGTATCACCGATTAACACACATGCAAAAATCCTCAAGAATTCTAGCAAATGGAATCCAACAACTTAGCAAAAAGTGAAAGAGCTAATGGTCAGGTAGGCCTCAGTTGGGAGGCCAGGGTCCCCCAAGTGGGAGGAGAAATAAACTGCAAGTAGCAGGCATTTTTTTTTTTTTTTTTGCTTCTTTTCGTTTTCTACATTCCTTTCTCTACACAGGATTAAAGGTGGCTCCATTAATCTTGTGTTGCCATAATGACATTTGGTTCTGCCTAAAACTAACTTTTTTTCAAATCTTGAACTGTTAACTCTTGATGAAACTGAAAGAGGAGAGTGAAAAAGTTGGCTTAAATCTCAATATTCAGAAAACGAAGATCATGGCATCCGGTCCCATCACTTCATGGGAAATAGAAAGGGAAATAGTGGAAACAGTGTCAGACTTTATATTTTGGGGCTCCAAAATCACTGCAGATGGTGATTGCAGCCATGAAATTAAAAGACGCTTACTCCTTGGAAGAAAAGTTATGACCAACCTAGATAGCATATTCAAAAGCAGAGACATTACTTTGCTTACTAAGGTCCGTCTAGTCAAGGCTATGGTTTTTCCAGTAGTCATGTATGGATGTGAGAGTTGGACTGTGAAGAAGGCAGAGGGGCCAAAGAATTGATGCTTTTGAACTGTGGTTTTGGAGAAGACTCTTGAGAGTCCCTTGGACTGCAAGGAGATCCAACCAGTCCTTTCTAAAGGAGATCAGTTCTGGGTTTTCTTTGGAAGGAATGATGCTAAAGCTGAAACTCCAATACTTTGGCCACCTCATGCAAAGAGTTGACTCATTGGAAAAGACTCTGTTGCTGAGAGGGATTGGGGGCAAGAGGAGAAGGGGATGACAGAGGATGAGATGGCTGGATGGCATCACTGACTCGATGGACGTGAGTCTGAGTGAACTCCGGGAGTTGGTGATGGACAGGGAGGCCTGGCAAGGACACTGGAATAGTTTGCTATTTCTTCTCCAGGAAATCTTCCTGACCCAGGGATCAAACCAGGGTCTCCTGTGCTGCAGGAAGATTCCTTACCAACTGAGCTACCAGGGAAGCCCCTTTTCTTCAAGACTCATGTCAACTGTTTTATGGCCAGAGATGACTCCCTTTGTGCTGATGCTATCTCAAAATGCATGTGTTGGGAAAGGAGCCTGGTGCAACTCTCTCAGTCTTGAGATGTTTCTTTTATTTATGATCAGCAGCTTGCTCAGTTCAGTCACTCAGTGGTGTCCGACTCCTTTCAACCCCATGAATTGCAGCACACCAGGCCTCCCTGTCCATCACCAACTCCCGGAGTACACTCAAACTCACGTCCATCGAGTCGGTGATGCCATTCAACCATCTTATCTTCTATCGTCCCCTTCTTCTCCTGCCCCCAATCCCTCTCAGCATCAGAGTATTCTCCAATGAGTCAAGTCTGCTAACAGGTTTATAATGCCTTACTACAAACTAGCAAGGGGGTACTCTTTCTGCCCCCTTCTGATGTCTATGTCAGAAGCTTTATAAGAAGCTTTATACTTTAATAAAATTCTGCTACACAAAGCTCTTAAGTGATCAAGCCTTATCTCTGGTGCTGGATCAAAATTTGCTCCTCCAGAGGTCACAAATATGAGCCTTGTTCACAGCTTGTGGCCATAACTTATCAAAAGATCATACACCATGACTATGTGGGCTTCATTCCGGGTATGCAAGGATTCTTCAATATTCACAAATCAATCAATGTTATACATCATATTAGGAATGAAAGATAAAAACCATGATTATCTCAATAGATGCAGAGAAAGCTTTTGACAAAGTTCAACACCCATTCATGACTTTAAAAAAAAAAAAAAACAACTTCCAGAAAGTAAGCACAGAAGGAACATACTTAATCATCATAAAAGCCATATATGACAAACCCATAGAGAGCATTATCCTCAAAGATGAAAAACTGAAAGCACTTCCTTTAAAAATAAGGAACAAGACAAGGGTACACACTCTTACCGCTGCTGTTCAACATGGTTTTGGTAGTCTTAACCACAGCAATCAGAAAAGAAAAAGAAATAAAAGGAATCCATATTGGAAAAGAGAAGTAAAACTCTCACTGTTTGTAGATGACACGATCCTCTGCATAGAAAACTCTGAAGATGACACCAGAACTACTACAACTAATCAATGAATATAGTAAAGTTTCAGGATATAACATTGATATACAGAATTCCCTTGCATTCCTATACTCTAACAATGAAAAATCAAAAAGAGAAATTAAGGAAGCAATCACATTCACAACTGCAATGAAAAGAATAAAGTAATAGGAATAAATTTATGGAGGAAGCAAAAGATGTGTATATAGAAAACTATATAGCACTGGTGAAAGAAAGCAAAGATGACACAAATAGATGGAGAAATATACCATGTTTGTGGATTGGAAGAATCAATATTGATTCTTGAAAACTGAATATGCCACCCAAAGCAATCTGCAGATTCAACACAATGTCTGTCAAAATACCAACGATATTTTTCTGAGAACTAGAACAAGTAATTTTACAATTTGTATGAAAGTGAAAGTTAGTTACTTAGTCGTGTTCAGCTCTTTGTGAGCCCACCATGCTAATCCATGGAAGTATGGAAACACAAAAAAACCTTGAATATCCAAAGCAATCTTGAGAAAGAAGAATGGAACTGGAGGAATCAGCCGTTCTGACTTCAGACTATACTACAAAGCTATAGTCATTAAGACAGTGTGTTACTGCTACAAAGGTAGACATACAGATCAATGGAACAACATAGAAAATCCAGAGATAAATCTACACATCTATGGATACCTTATCTTTAACAAAGGAGGCAAGCATATATAATGGAGAAGAGACAATCTCTTCAACAAGTTGCTCTTATTCAACTGCTCAGTCGTATCCAACTCCTTGTGACCCCATGACTGCAGCATGCCAGGCTTCCCTGAACTTCACCATCCCCTGGGACTTTCTCAAACTCATGTCCATGGGTCGGTGATGCCATTCAACCATCTCATCCTCTGTCATCCCCTTCTCCTCCTGCCTTCAACCTTTCCAGCATCAGGATCTTTTCTAATGAGTGGGCTCTTAGCATCAGGTAGCCAAAATATTGGAGTTTCAATTTCAGTATCAGTCCTTCCAATGAATATTCAAGATTGATTTCCTTTAGGATTGACTGGTTTGATCTTGCAGAACAAGGGACTCTAGAATCTTCTCCAACACCATAGTTCAAAAGCATCAATTCTTCAGTGCTTGTTCTTCTTTAAGGTCCAATTCTCACATCCATACATAACTACTGGAAAAATCACAACTATGACTAGGTGTACCTAGAACAATAATGTCTCTGCTTTTTAAAATGCTTTCTAGGTTGGTCATAGCTTTTCTTCCAAAGAGCAAGTGTCTTTTAATTTCATGGCTTCAATCACTATCTGCAGTGATTTTTGAGCCCAAGAAAATAAACTCTGTAACTGTTTACATTGTTGCCCCATCTTTCTGTAGTGAAGTGATGGGACCAGATGCCATGATGTTTGTTTTTTGAATGTTGAGCTTTAGGCCAGCTTTTTCACTTTCCTCTTTCACTTTCATCAACAGACTCTTTAGTTCCTCTTCACTTTCTGCCATAAGGGTGATGTCATCTGCATATCTGAGGTTACTGATATTTCTCCTGGCAATCTTGATTCCAGCTTATGTTTCACCCAGCCTGGCATTTCACAATAAGTACTCTGCATATAAGTTATTTAAGCACCGTGCCCATATACAGAGTTGACGTACTCCTTTCACAATTTTGAACCAGTCCATCACTCCATATCTGGTTGTAACTGTTGTGTCTTGACCTTCTTGACCTGCATACATATTTATCAGGAGGTGGGTAAGGTAGTCTGGTATTGCCATTTCTTGAAGAATTTTCAACAGTTTGTTGTGATACACATAGTCAAAGGCTTTTGTGTAGTCAATGAAGCAGAAGTAGATGTTTTTCTGGAATTCTCTTTTTTGTCTATGACCCAATGGATGTTGGCAATTTGGTTCTCTGCCTTTCTAAATCCAGCTTGAACATCTGAAGTTCTTGGTTCACTTTCACTTACTAGTAATTTTTGAGCATTACTTTGCTAGTGTGTGAAATAAGTGAAATTGTGCAGTAGTTCGAACATTCCTTGGAATTATCTTTCTTAGGGATGGAATGAAAACTGACCCTTTCCAGTCCTGTGGCCACTGCTGAGTTTTCCAAATTTGCTGGCATATTGAGTGCAGCACTTCAACAGCATCATCTTTTAGGATTTGAAATAGCTCAGCTGGAATCCCATCACCTCTACTAGCTTTGTTTGTAGTGATGCTTACTAAGGCTCACTTGACCTTTCACTCCAGGATATCTGGCTTGGGGGAGTGATCACACCATTATGGTTATCTAGGTCATTAAGTGGAGAAGGCAATGGCACCCCATTCCAGTATTCTTGCCTGGAAAATCCCATGGATGGAGGAGCCTAGAAGGCTGCAGTCCATGGGGTTGCTGAGGGTCAGACATGACTGAGCGACTTCACTTTCACTTTTCTCTTTCATGCATTGGAGAAGGAAATGGCAACCCACTCCAGTGTTCTTGCCTGGAGAATCCCAGGGACGGTGGAGTGTAGTGGGCTGCCATCTATGGGGTCACACAGAGTCGGACACGACTGAAGCAACTTAGCAGCAGCAGCAGCAGCAGCAGCAGGTCATTAAGACTTTTTTTTTTTTTTTTCTTTTTTTTGCGTAGTGCCTCTGTGTATTCTTGCCACCTCTTCTTAATATCTTCTGCTTCTGTTATGTCCAGGGTTTCTCTGATAGCTCACTTGGTAAATAATTTGCTTGAAATTCAGAAGACTCCAGTTCAATTCCTGGGTTGGGAAGATCCCCTGGAGAAGAGATATTCTTGGGCTTCCCTGGGGCTTCAGCTGTTAAAGAATCCACCTTCAATGTGAGAGACCTTGGTTCGATCCCTAGGTTGGTAAGATCCCCTGGAGAAGGGAAAGGCTACCCACTCCAGTATTCTGACCTGGAGAATTCCATGGACTACAGTCTATGGGGTCACAAAGAGTCTGACAAGACTGAGTGACTGTCACTTTTACTTCTGTATGGCCATACCATTTCCATCCTTTTGTATGCCCATGTTCCCTTGATATTTCTAATCTTGAAGAGATCTCTAGTGTTTCCCATTCTGTTCTCTTCATCTTTTTTTTTTTTGCATTGATCACTCAGGAAGGCTTTCTTATATCTCATTGCTATTCTTTGGTACTCTGAATATATATTTTCTTTTCTCTTTTGCCTTTCACTTCTCTTCTTTTCTCAGAACTTTGTAAGGTCTGCTCAGACAACCATTTTGCCTCTTTGCATTTTTTTTCTTGGGGATGGTCTTGATCATCACCTTCTGTACAATGATACAAGCCTCCATCCACAGTTCTTCAGGCACTCCGTCAGATCTAATCTCTTGAATCTATTTGTTACTTCCACTGTATAATGTAAGGGATTTGATTTAGGTCATACCTAAGTGTTTTTCCTTACTTTCTTCAATTTAAGTCTGAATTTTGCAATATGGAGTTCATGATCTGAGCCACAGTCAGTTCCTGGTCCTGTTTATGCTGGTTGTATAGTGCTTCTCCATCTTTGGCTGCAAAGAATATAATCAATCTGATTTCACTATTGACAACCTGATGATGTCCATGTGTAGAGTCCTCTCTTGTGTTGTTGGAAGAGGATGTTTGCTATGACCAGTGTGTTCTCTTGGAAAAACTGTTAGCCTCTGCTCTGCTTCATTTTGTACTCCAAGGCCAAACTTGTCTGTTACTCCAGGTATCTCTTGACTTTCTACGTTTGTATTCCAGTCCCCTATGATGAAAAGGACATTATTTTTTCCTTTCCATCACAAAATTTGAAAAGTGGTCAACCATGTGTAAAAGAATGAAACTAGAGAACGTTCTAATATCATATACCAGAATAAACTGAAAATGGATTAAAGACCTAAATGTAAGAGCAGAAACTATAAAACCCTCAGAGGAAAACACAGGCAGAACTCTCTCTGACATAAACCACAGTAAGATCCCCTATGACCCACCTCCTAGAGTAATGGAAACAAAAACAAGAATAAACAGATGTGACCTAATTCAACTTGAAAGTTTTTGTGCAATGATAGAAACTATAAGCAAGGAGAAAAGACAGCTTCAGAACAGGAGAAAATAATAGCAAATGAAAAAAAAAACTGACAAAGAGTTAAACTTTAAAATATACAAGCAGCTCATGAAACCCAATACCAGAAAAATGAACAACCCAATCAAAAAAAGTGGTCCAAAGAAATAAACAGGCATTTCTTCAAAGAAGACATTTAGATGGCTAATAAACAACTGTAAAGATGCTCCATGTTACTCATCATTAGAGAAATGCAAATCAAAACCACAATGAGGTATCATCTCATACTGGTCAGAATGGCCATTATAAAAAAAAGTCTATGAACCATAAATGCTGGGGATGGTGTACAGAAAAGAAAAGCCTCTTACACTGTTGGTGGGAAAGCAAACTTGTACAGCCACTATGGAGAACAGTGTGGAAATTCTTTAAAAAAACTGGAAATAGAACCAGTGGAAATATGAACCAGCAGTCACCCTGCTGGGCATACACCCCGAGGAAACCAGAACTGAAAGAGATACATGTACCCCAATGTTAATTGCAGCACTGTTCATAATAGCTAGGACATGGAAGCAACCTAGATGCCCATCAGCAGACGAATGGGTAAGGAAGCTGTGGTACACATACCTAATGGAATATTACTCAGCTATTGAAAAGGAACACATCTGAGTTAATTCTAGTAAGGTAGATGAAACTGGATCCTATTATACAGAGTGAAGTAAGTCAGAAAGAGAAAGACAAATACTGTATATTAATGCATACATATGGAATTTAGAAAGATGGCAACAATGATTCTACATGCAGGGCAACAAAAGAGACATATGTAAAGAACAGATTTTGGGCTCTGTGAGAGAAGGTAAAGGTGGGATGATGTGAAAGAATAGCATTGAAACATATATATTACCATGTGTAAAACAGATGACCAGTGCAAATTTGATGCTTGAAGCAGGGCACCCAAAGCCAATGCTCTGGGACAACCTAGAGGTACAGAGTGGGAAGGGAGGTGGGAGTGGGGTTCATGATGGGGGGACACATGTATACCCATGGCTGATTTATGTTGATGTATAGCAAAAACCATCAAAATAATGTAAAGGAATTATCCTCCAATTAAATTAAAAAAATTTTAAAATGCAGGTATTATCCTACTATGCTATTTTAATAACAATCTTTTAAGCAATATTACTGTTTCTCATTCAAATTTATACATTTTGTTTCAATATGATTTGAAAATATCCTACATTTTTAAATTATAAAAATGATTTTCTAATTCTTTAAACAAGTTACAAAATCTAAGATAATCTGAAAGAGGAAATAAAAATCAATTCTGCTTCTCTGAATAATGGATAAGCAGAGGAGAAATCAAAGTAGCAGTAAAATTGTATTGGCTATTTTTCTTCTACAGAGCAAGCATATTTCTAATTTATAGTCAGCTGAGTGACTCAATCTGCACAATTGGTCAATAATGTAATTCAATAATTCTCAAACTTGAGCCATTTTAGTTAATCACAGAAGGGCTCACATTTCAATAATTAGTTGGATAATAACCTTATAATGTTGAACAAAAGCCAATTTTTTCCTGTAATACAGTAGAAAATGCTGATGAAATAAAGTTTCACAACTGTGCTACTTCCAACTATGGCATCTTGGAATTGAGTGTTCTATTCAATTTAGGGATCTGGTTAATAAAAACTTTTATACAGAGGCAGTGTGGTTTCAAGAAAATAGTTCCTGATTCTATCCTGAGCAGCTCATCTTACTAGTTGTGTGTCTTCAGATAGTTTCGTTCAGTTCAGCTGCTCAGTCGAGTCCGACTCTTTGTAACCCCATGGAATGCAGCACACCAGGCCTCCCTGTCCATCACCAACTCTCGGAGGTTACTCAAACTCATGTCCATTGAGTCGTGATGCCATCCAATCATCTCATCCTCTGTTGTCCCCTTCTTCTCCATCCTTCTATCTTTCCCAGAATCAGGGTCTTTTCATATGAGATAGCTCTTCGCATCAGGTGGCTGAAGCATTGGAGTTTCAGCTTCAACACCAGTCCTTCCAAGTATTCAGGACTAATTTCCCTTAGGATGGACTGGTTGGATTTCCTTGCAGTCCAAGGGACTCTCAAAAGTCTTCTCAGACATTACAGTTCAAAAGCATCAATTCTTTGGTGCTCAGCTTTCTTTACAGTCCAATTATCACATCCATACATGACTACTGGAAAAGCTATAGCTTTGACTAGATGGATCTTTGTTGGCAAAGTAATGTCTCTGCTTTTTAATAGGCTGTCTAGGGTGGTCATAACTTTCCTTCCAAGGAGTAAGCGTCTTTTAATTTCATGGCTGCAATCACCATCTGCCGTGATTTTGGAGCCCCCCAAAATAAAGTCTGCCACTGTTTCCAATGTTCCCCCATCTATTTGCCATGAAGTGATGGGATCAGATGACATGATCTTAGTTTTCTGAATGTTGAGCTTTAAGCCAACTTTTTCACTCTCCTCTTTCACTTTCATCAAGGCTCTTTAGTTGTTCTTCACTTTCTGCCATAAGAGTGGTGTCATCTGTATATCTGAGGTTATTGGCATTTCTCTCAGCAGTCTTGATTCCAGCTTTCACTTCCTCCAGCCCAGCATTTCTTATGATATACTCTGCATATAAGTTAAATAAGCAGAGTGACAATATACAGCCTTGACATACTCATTTTCCTATTTGGAACCAGTCTGTTGTAGCGCGGGCAGCTGCGATCGGCATACTTAGCCTGACCGAGAGGAGCTAACCCACATCCGAGTTTAGGGGCAGAAGCTGGGAGGACCCCATTCCTGAGGGGTGGTGGCCAAGAGGAGTTACCCCACATCCGAGGTCAGGGGGAGTGGCTGAGAGTGCCAGGCTGCGACGGCAAGGAACAGCAGAGAGGAGCTATACCAGTTTGAGGTGAGAGGAGGTGGCCAGGAGGAGCTACCTCGTGTCTGAGGTCAGGGGCAGCAGCCGAGAGTGCCAGGCTGTGACGGCGCAGGAAGGGCATAGAGGAGCTATACTAGTCTGAGTTCAGGAGCGGTGGCTGGGAGGAGCTACCCCACGCCCGAGGCCAGGGGCGGTGGCTGGGAGGAGCAATCGCACATCCAAGAAGTGGTGGCTGTGCAGGCACAGGAGGGCCTAGAGGAGCTATTCCACGTTCAAGGTTAGGAGGGGCGGCAGTGAGGAGATACACCTTGTCCAAGGTAAGGAACAGCGGCTGTGATTTGTTGGAGCAGCTGTGAAGAAATACTCCATATCCAAGGTAAGAGCAACCCGAGTAAGGTGGTGGGTGTTGCAAGAGGGCATCAGAGGGCAGACACACTGAAACCATACTCACAGAAAACTAGTCAATCTAATCACACTAGGACCACAGCCTTATCTAACTCAGTGAAACTAAGCCATGCCCATGAGGCCACCCAGACAGGCGGGTCATGGTGGACATGTCTGACAGAATGTGGTCCACTGGAGAAGGGAATGGCAAACTACTTCAGTATTCTTGCCTTGAAAACCCCTTGAACAGTATGAAAAGGCAAAGTGATAGGATACTAAAAGAGGAACTCCCCAGGTCAGTAGGTGCCCAACATGCTACCAGNATGAGGCCACCCAGACAGGCGGGTCATGGTGGACATGTCTGACAGAATGTGGTCCACTGGAGAAGGGAATGGCAAACTACTTCAGTATTCTTGCCTTGAAAACCCCTTGAACAGTATGAAAAGGCAAAGTGATAGGATACTAAAAGAGGAACTCCCCAGGTCAGTAGGTGCCCAACATGCTACCAGAGATCAGTGGAGAAATAACTCCAGAAAGAATGAAGGGCTGGAGCCAAAGCAAAAAAAACACCCAGTTGTGCATGTGATTGGTAATAGATGCAAGGGCTGATGCTGTAAAGAGCAATGTTGCATAGGAACATGGAATGTCAGGTCCATGAATCAAAGCAAATTGGAAGTGGTCAAACAAGAGGTGGCAAGAGTAAACGTCGACATTCTAGGAATCAGCAAACTAAAACAGACTGGAATGGGTGAATTTAACTCAGATGACCATTATAGCTACTACTGTGGGCAGGAATCCCTCAGAAGANTTTGCTGACATATTGAGTACAGCACTTTCACAGCATCATCTTTTGGGATTTGAAATAGCTCAGCTAGATGTACAATTCTGTTTTATCAAATGCATAAATTCAGGGAAACCCCCAAAGTGTTCCCTTTGGAAGAATCTACCTACCTTCAGGATTTAACAACTCTATACTATAGTTTTGGCTTTTCCAGAATGCCATACAAGTTGAATCACATAGTATGTAACCTTTTGGTTCCAGCATCTTGTACTTAGCATAACACATTTGAAAATCATTGATATTGTAGTTTCCAGTGTTGGCAATTGAAAATAATTATAAATTATAAATGTTTTTATAAACGTTTGGATGCAGGTTTGTGTGTGAACTTGAGTTTCATTTCTGTACAGTAAANGGGCTCATGAGCAAGCAAAAGAAAAATTTAAAAATAGGTAGGAAGCCATGGTATTCTTGGAGACTTGATAGGAAGAGAGTGAAGCTGCATGAATCCTGGGGCAAGGATTCATGGATGTTTGGCTTGTGCTTGAGTGCTAAGCCCAAGAAAGGAAAGCTAACGTGGGGAGGGTAGCTCCCCTCTGTAAATATCCCCAGGCCCCTTTCTCTGCCTCAGCACTGGGGAAAATGTTCGCCTTTTGCAGAACTCCTTTTCTGTTTATTCCTCAAATTAGCTGTGAATTTTTTCCTGCCAACTTTAAATCTTCCTCAGCTTCTCTGTCTGCCTGTCTTCATGAGTTAGATTCTCTCCAAGGCCAAGACCCCTGGAATCTTAGTTCCATTTCAGAGGTAATTTCTGCAGGAAAGCAAGTTTGGCAAGTCAGTTCTTAATATATGCAGTGGCAGATGGTGGGGGAGGAGGCAAGAGAGAGAGAAAGAACACAGTTCTATTAGCCTTGGAAATCTAACTGGAACTCCTATTAGGGATATTTTTTTAAACCTATTCGTTATCCAGATATAGGGCAGACTCCAGTGAAGCAGTAACACTTCATATAATAAATTTTGGAATACTAACAAAATACAAGAGCTCTCCTGGGCAGCCAGGACTCCCAGATGTTCCCCCGGGACTTTGATAATTTTTCAGGAGGATGGCCCTTAAAGAATTTAAGAGGTTAAGTGTGGGATATGAGCACTGACGCTCCCTGTCACTTCCCTAGAGCCTCAGAATGAGGCCCTGGGCTGGCAGAGGAACATTGGTAGCAAAAGCCTGGCAAGGGCTTGGCAAGGGCACAAAAGACTCTCAAGGAGACCTTTAATTCCTAGACAATGAATGGTCATGGAGCTACAGGTGGCTTTGTGAGGGAAAGAAATGAAGCGCTAAATCCAGCTTTTCTCAGCTGAGCCCAGCCCAGGGGCAGTTGCTTGGGTAGGTCTCACCTGTCATCACAGTAGGAGCTAATCCAGGGGGCAAGGCCAGGGAGGATTTGGTGACCAGGTCTTGGAAGCTTCCTGTGTACTCTGCATTCAGGTCAGCATACTCACCAAGGCAGATGACACGCAAGAGGTCTTGGTGACATTTGCTCAGGTGGAAAGGGCAGGGCATGGTGCTATCAAGGCTTTGTTTGGCTGGGCAGTCATAATTCTCCCGAGGTCACAGGATCTTGAGTGTCAGATAGCTTGCTTGGAAAGGCAAGGGGAGAGAGCTACCCCTTGTTTGGGAAGGTCTTTAAGGGTCACCATACTTACTGTATATGAACACAGTATCAGGAAAACATTCATTTGTACTATTTGTGCTTTTAGTGAAGCATGGACAACAGGATTATTCCAGGTAAAAATTAAAGTTTCGTGATTAGCCAAGGCTAGTTCCTGACCACAGTTTTTTGTTGTTGGTTTTTGTTTTGCTTTTTACCTTCATCACTTGCAGAACTTTTTCCCCCAGTTTTTATATTTAATAAAATAACTTCCTCTTGATCCCATTTTTTGATGTTGTTGTTGTTCAGTCGCTCCGTCATGTCCAACTCTTTGTGACCCCATGGACTGCAGCATGCCAGGCTTCCCTGTTCATCACCAGCTCCCAGAGCTTGCTCAAACCCATGTCTGTTGAGTCAGTGATGCTATCCAACCATCTTGTCCTCTGTCATCCCCTTCTCCTCCTGCCTTCAGTCTTTCCCAGTATCAGGGTACTTTCTAATGAGTCAGTTCCTCACATCAGGTCAAAGTATTGAAGCTTCAGCTTCAGCATCAGTCTTTCTAATGAATATTCAAGATTGATTTCTTTTAGGATTGACTGGTTTGACCTCCTTGCTGTCCAAGGGACTCTCAAGAGTCTTCTCCAACACCACAGTTAAAAACATCAATTTTTCAACATTCAGCCTTTTTTATGGTCCAACTCTCACATCCATACATGACTACTGGAAAAACCATAGCTTTCACTAGATGGACCTTCGTCGGCAAAGTAATGTCTCTGATTTTAATAAACTGTCTAGGTTTGTCATAGCTTTTCTTCCAAGAAGCAAGAGTCTTTTAATTTCATGGCTGCAGTCACCATCTGCAGTGATTTTGGAGCCCAAGAAAATAAAGTCTGTCACTGTTTCCATTGCTTTCCCACCTATTTGCCATGAAGTGGTGGAACTAGATGCCATCATTTTCATTTTTTGAATGTGGAATTTTAAGCCAGCTTTTTCACTCTCCTTTTTTACCTTCCTCAAGAGGCTCTTTAGTTCCTCTTCACTTTCTGCCATAAGCGTGGTGTCATCTGCATATCTGAGGTTACTGATATTTCTCCTGGCTATCTTGACTCCAGCTTGTGCTTCATCCAGCCCAGCATTTCTCATGATGTACTCTGCATAGAAGTTAAATAAGCAGGGTGACAATATACAGCCTTGATGTACTCCTTTCCCAATTTGGAACCAGTCCGTTGTTCCATGTCTGGTTCTAACTGTTGCTTCTTGACCTGCATATGGGTTTCGCAGGAGGCAAGTAAGGTGGTCTGGTATTCCCATCTCTTTAGGAATTTTCCACAGTTTGCTGTGATCTACACAGTCAAAGGCTTTAGTGAAGTCAATGAAGCAGACGTAGATGTTTTTCTGAAATTCTCTCAAATTTTTCGATGATCCAGTNAAGCAGGGTGACAATATACAGCCTTGACGTACTCCTTTCCCAATTTGGAACCAGTCCGTTGTTCCATGTCTGATTCTAACTGTTGCTTCTTGACCGGCATATGGGTTTCGCAGGAGGCAAGTAAGGTGGTCTGGTATTCCCATCTCTTTAAGAATTTTCCACAGTTTGCTGTGATCTATACAGTCAAAGGCTTTAGTGAAGTCAATGAAGCAGATGTAGATGTTTTTCTGAAATTCTCTCAAATTTTTCGATGATCCAATGGATGTTGACAATTTGATCTCTGGTTCCTCTGCCTTTTCTAAATCCAGCTTAACATCTGGAAGTTCTTGGTTCATGTACTGCTGAAGCCTGGCTTGAAGAATTTTGAGCATTACTTTGCTAGTGTGGGAGATGAGTGCAATTGTGCAATAATTTGAACATTCTTTGGTATTCCCCTTCTTTGGGATTGGAATGAAAACTGATCTTTTCCAGTCCTGTGGTCACTGCTGAGTTTTCCATATTTGCTGACATATTGAGTACAGCACTTTCACAGCATCATCTTTTGGGATTTGAAATAGCTCAGCTAGATATACAATTCTGTTTTATCAAATGCATAAATTCAGGGAAACCCCCAAAGTGTTCCCTTTGGAAGAATCCACCTACCTTCAGGATTTAACAACTCTACACTATAGTTTTGGCTTTTCCAGAATGCCATACAAGTTGAATTACATATATGTAACCTTTTGGTTCCAGCATCTTGTNTTTTATCAAATGCATAAATTCAGGGAAACCCCCAAAGTGTTCCCTTTGGAAGAATCTACCTACCTTCAGGATTTAACAACTCTATACTATAGTTTTGGCTTTTCCAGAATGCCATACAAGTTGAATCACATAGTATGTAACCTTTTGGTTCCAGCATCTTGTACTTAGCATAACACATTTGAAAATCATTGATATTGTAGTTTCCAGTGTTGGCAATTGAAAATAATTATAAATTATAAATGTTTTTATAAACGTTTGGATGCAGGTTTGTGTGTGAACTTGAGTTTCATTTCTGTACAGTAAAAAGACCCAGAAATGGGACTCCTAGTCACGTGGTTTTTGTATGTTTATTTCATAAGGAATTGCCAAACTCTTTTCAAGACTTCCTTGGTGGCTCAGATGATAAAGCGTATGCTTGCAATGCAGGACACCTGGGTTCGATCCCTGGGTTGGGAAGATCCCCTGGAGAAGGGAATGGCAACCTACTCTAGGATTCTTGCCTAGAAAATTCCATGGACGGAGAAGCCTGGTAGGCTACAGTCCATGAGGTCACAAAGAGTTGGACACAACTGAGCAACTTCACTTTCTTTCTTTCTTTTAGAGAACATTTATACCATTTTACACTCATTCCAGCAATGTCTGAAAGTTCCAGTTTGCCCAAATCCTTGCCAATACTT
>SJYA01010224.1:3247-14047 GCA_006410615.1 Neotragus moschatus
GGCAATGCCAAAAAATGCTCAAACTACCTCACAATTGCACTCATCTCACATGCTAGTAAAGTAATGCTCAAAATTCTCCAAGCCAGGTTTCAGCAATATGTGAAGTGAGAACTTCCAGATGTTCAAGCTGGTTTTAGAAAAGGCAGAGGAACCAGAGATCAAATTGCCAACATCCAATGATCATCGAAAAGCAAGAAAGTTCCAGATAAACATATATTTCTGCTTTATTGACTATGCCAAAGCCTTTGACTGCATGGATCACAATAAACTGGAAAATTCTTCAAGAGATGGGAACAGGTCATACTACCTCCCTGCCTCTTGAGAAACCTATATACAGATCAGGAAGCAGCAGTTAGAACTGGACATGGAGCAACAGACTGGTTCCAAATAGGAAAAAGGAGTATGTCAAGGTTGTATATTGTCACCCTGCTTATTTAACTTATATGCAGAGTGCATAATGAGAAACCTGGGCTGGAAGAAGCACAAGCTGGAATCAAGATTGCCAGGAGAAATATCAACAACCTCAGATATGCAGATGACACCACCCTTATGGCAGAAAGTGAAGAGGAACTAAAAAGCCTCTTGATGAAAGTGAAAGAGGAGAGTGAAAAAGTTGGCTTAAAACTCAACATTCAGAAAACGAAGATCATGGCATCTGGTCCCATCACTTCATGGGAAATTGATGGGGAAACAGTGTCAGACTTTATTTTGGGGGCTTCACAATCACAGGAGAAGGCAATGGCACTCTACTCCAATACTATTGCCTGGAAAATCCCATGGATGGAGGAGGCTGGTGGGCTGCAGTCCATTGGGTCGCTGAGAATTAGACACGACTCAGTGACTTCACTTTAATTTTTCACTTTCATGCATTGGAGAAGGAAATGGCAACTCACTCCAGTGTTCTTGCTTGGAGAATCCCAAGGACGGCGGAGCCTTGTGGGCTGCTGTCTATGAGATCGCACAGAGTTGGACACAACTGAAGTGACTTAGCAGCTTAGCAGCCAAAATCACTGCAGGTGGTGACTGCAGCCATGAAATCAAAAGACTCTCACTCCTTGGAAGAAAAGTTATGACCAACCTAGATAGCATATTCAAAAGCAGAGACATTACTTTGCCAACAAAGGTCCATCTAGTCAAGGCTATGGTGGTTTTTCCTGTGATCATGTATGGATGTGAGAGTTGGACTGTGAAGAAAGCTGAGCACTGAAGAACTGATGCTTTTGAACTGTGGTGTTGGAGAAGACTCTTGAGAGTCCCCTGGACTGCAGGAAATCCAACCAGTCCATTCTGAAGGAGATCGGCCCTGGGATTTATTTGGAATAAATGATGCTAAAGCTGAAACTCCAGTACTTTGGCCACCTCATGCAAAGAGTTGACTCATTGGAAAAAACTCTGCTGCTGAGATGGATTGGGGGCAGGAGGAGAAGGGGATGACAGAGGATGAGATGGCTGGATGGCATCACTGACTGGATAGATGTGAGTCTGAGTGAACTCCAGGAGTTGGTGATGGACAGGGAGGCCTGGCGTGCTGTGATTCATGGGGTAGCAGAGTCGGATACGACTGAGTGACTCAACTGAGCTGAACTGTGTTGTTGTAAAGCAGCGGACTGCTGTGTCACGACTGTGTCTGTGGGGTCAGCCCTGAGAGGAGAGAATTGTGATATGGCTGCTATGCCAGCCAGAACAGAATAAATGTGTCTACAATTGCTAGGGATCCTGGAGTCTCCTTCCAGCCTCTTAGCTTGTGCCTTGCCTACCTTGGGTTAAGCGAACAGTGCGGGCAGTGGCTACAGTAAGACAATTGGCGTCACCAGGAGGATCAGCATTATGGGTGTCCAATGTGTGGTTCAAAGCTTTCACTTTTCAATGTGGAGTTCCTTCCTGATTATGGGTCTCAGTGCCGGAGATGGGGCTTATGGAGAGATTGTGTCCCAGCCTCCTCAACAGATATGAGCTTTCTTTCATTGGCTCCTCAGCTAGAAGTTGCTCAGAAGTTTTCTTTTTTTAGAGAGAGGGACTCCTTTTTTTCTTTTTTAGAGAGAGAGATATTTGTTGAGTCTCTGAAAAGAGATGAGTCCAGGATCTTCCTAAGTAACCCCTGGAACTGAACTCACTCCAAAAATATATTTTAAAATGTCTAAAGAAATATACAGCAGGCATTTACTTATGTTCTCTTTCACTTTCCACATTTTAAGGCATGTTTTAAAATTTGTGTTAAGTAATTCGGAAAGAACATTTAAATCAGCAAATTCACAATTGCAAACAGCACAAGACATATGTAAAAAAAGCATTGAACATTTAGAAGGTTAATTAGCTATTTAATATTATAGAGTAGAAAGTGTAGAACCAGACTGGAAACTAGAACTGGATGTGCTAAGGAAAATGCACATTAGAGAGCCATTAGCATGGAAGGAACTGTTGTCCACCTCTGTGAGTCCACTCCCAGCAAGGGTCCTTCTGCCAGGTGTCTTTTGAGCCTATGGAATGAGATTGAGTTCAGTTCAGAGGCAAAGGAGATCTTTATCAAAGAATGGAAAAGTGCAAACTCCTGCTCTAGAGCAGTGCCAGGGACCAAGGGTTCCAGAGGATGGTTGGGAGATGATCAAGCATGTTACATTTAGCGTGCACTTTATTTCTAATCTAATGCCACCACTGATCTGGTAGCATGAACCAGTCAGCCTGGAGGTTGGGGACTCCCGCTCCAGAAAACACGCTGTCCTCAAGAGGCTGCGGGTGGGACTGTTTTGTAGGTTTCTATCAGTGAGGAAGGGGCGGGGTCTTGCCTATGAGGCACAGGCGTGCTGCTTACAGCCCCAGACCCAGGTGCCCGGCGTGCTTCTCTGCACAGGGCCGTCGCCATCTTGAATTGAGGCACTGTGCATGGCACTTCTCCTGCGGGCACACCACGCTGGTGTGTTATGTGCAGCAGTTCCTCTATGGAAACTCTAACTCTACTTGTTACTTGCAAGGCCTCTGCACACAACCCACTATAGGTAAGAAAAACCAGTTGTTGTTACTGTTTAGTCGCTAAGTCATGTCGAGCTCTTTTGTGACCCCCCATGGATTGCAGCCCAGCAGGCTCCTCTGTACATGTTATTTCCCGGGCAGGAATATCAGAGTGAGTTGTCATTCCCTTCTCCAGGGAATATTCCAGATCCAGGGATCAAACCCACACCTCCTGCACTGGCGGGCTTCTTTACCACTGAGCCACCAGGGAAGCCCAAATGAAACTAGACTAAGCCCAAAAGGAGGTTAGACCTCATCACCCGGATTACATCTTAGTTTTCACCCGTGGACACCAGTCAGCTTTGCCAGTGACAGAACTATCCATAAATTGAATTGGCAGCTGGAAATGAGGTAAGTGACAAAGATGACTAAAGGTTTATTCATGATTTGTGTGCATATTAGGGCCAAAATCTATACCATGGGAGTCTAGATTGAATAAGGCTCACCAGGACACTGTTATAATAAAATGCACCATTTTCCTGTTGGTTTAGTGACATCTGTTGATGGAACAGTCATAGTGAATGTATAACTGTTAGTTGTATATTTAGGTCTAGATCGTAAATGGGTAATGATTTCATGGAAGTAATATCTGAAGCCATATCTTTGGTTAAACTCACCCAGGGGTAAAATTACAAGGAAAAAAAAAGTGAAAAATCCATACCTATACATTCACTTATCATCTAAAAGAAGAGAAACTAACACATTGCTTAGTATAGAGGTAAGTATATATTATGTATCTTTAGAAAGTTCAGGTACAGCACATGTAACATTCTGAATATGGGCTTAAAAACCTGGATCAGCAGTTGGCTGCCATAATAGATCCTATTAGTCAAAGCAGGTAACATTTCAGAACTTCAGTTTTCACCCTCTGTAAAAGTATCTACTTTGTTACGTTAAAAGCTCCTTTTTTATTTTTTTTCCCATTATCCAGTGAAGACAGGAAAGTATATGGGAATGGGACAAAGATAATGATAATCAGATAAGTTAAAAAGAAGGGCTCGTGGCTGATTCATGTCAATGTATAGCAAAATGAATACAGTATTGTAAAGAGAAACAAACTAAAAAGTAAAAATTAAAAAAATTAAATAAAAAAAAGAAGGGCTTCAGGTACCTTCAGCTTTTCCCCTAGGATATCCAGCTACCCTACAGACAGTTCTGAAACCAGAGGGAGGCCAATTTGTATATAATTACTTGGTCATGGCTTGTTAAAGGTACAAAATTCTCCACAAGCTTACCACCCTATGTTGGCTTTGCTTTTCTCTGTCCCATCAGGGATCAACATAGAAAACTGCTGTTTCCCAGAGGGAGCACACAACCTATTCCTAAGCTTCTCTTCTCCTAAATGGTAAGATGTGAATCAGTCACTTTATCTTTAATTGTAGTAGTGTATGTATATTCATATGTCTATTGAAAATGAAATATTCTAGCGATGCCAAGTACTTCTGAAAGTGCCATTCAGACATATGGTACAATATGTTTATACCTTTTGCGGACCATCTGCTGTCTAGGCTCAATTGCACATTTATTTTACTTTTAATTCACAAAGAACATGGAAAATAGAACTGGCCCATGTACCACAATTTGGCTGGGCTTTAAGCAGGTGCAAATTCAATAAGAAAATGTATTTGGAACTATAAAAACCTCACTTGTCTGTCCCCGTGTGGGTATATATCCTTCCAAACCAATGCAAATGTCTCAGTTTTTTATGCTTAGATCTGTTGCACTGTGTTTTAATGGGGTCAGATGGGATGAGACTGATTTAGAAACCAGAGAACTCTATATCCTTTTGCTAAAGAATAAGGAATGTGTATAATAATGCTTGCAATATAATTTTCTTGGTGTCACCCAGGTTTTATATTTATAAGAGAAGTAACAATTATAAAAACTTTATTCTTTCTAAATAATTTCCATTTTAATATAGTATATGTTGTACACAAAATGAAAATACATAATATGAGATTTCCATAGGCAAATCATCTTGCTAGTTAAAAATGTGAAAATTTGCCAGAAACTAAATCACAGATACATACCACAAGAAAGAAAAAGAGAAACAAAGGAAGGGTATGAGGTAATATACTCATGTAGCAATGAAGACATACTTGCAATTTGTCTATTCTTAACTATGATACAAAGTATTTTTCAATAATAAGTTCTTTCCTGGGACTTCCTGGCCTTCCAGTGGTTAAGACTTCACCTTCCAATGCAGGTGGTGCTGGTTTGGTACCTGGTTAGGGAACTAACATCCCACATTCCTTGTGGACAGAAAATCAAAATATGAAACAGAAGCAATATTGTAACAAACTTAATAAAGACTTTAAAAATGACAGACATCTAAAAAAATCTTTAAAACAAATACTAGTTATTTCCAGAACTGCTCAGATATTTTAAGTATTGACTCTGCTGCTGCTGTTTCTAAGTCGCTTCTGTTGTGTCCGACTCTGTGTGACCCCATAGATGGCAGCCCACCAGGCTCCGCCGTCCCTGGGATTCTCCAGGCAAGAACACCGGAGTGGGTTGCCATTTCCTTCTCCAATAATTATTGACTCTAAGTAAACTTTTAATAACTAATGTTTTGGGTTGAGTTTTAATATAACTCTTTCAATTTTAATGTAAGATAACTTTTTCAAAATTTCAAATCTATTTTTTTTGACAGAAAATGTTTGAATGTTTAAATTCGATGTGCTTTAAGCTAAAATATTCTTCACTGTCTAGGTTCATTAGGTAGGAACTGTTGGTGAATTTTTTCAGATAGCAGCTAAATATATCATATATCGATAGGAGACACTTCTTCACTGATATGGTCAGTTGATAAATGAAGGATATATATCAAGGGTCACTTGATAATATGTAAATTTTTAAATAAAATTTGTCCTCAAAATGTTTTGTCTGTGAGGTCAGATGTGTCATTTGTGGCAAATACATACATACATAGATGTGTACATATATATAAATGATGCGTCAGAAAGAAAGTACAGGTATACTGTGGGAACACACAGGTGTAGGTTACTTTTCAGTTTCAATGGCTAGGCAATACTGTTGTAACAGAAAAGAGTAGGGATCCATAGGAATTTCCTAAGGGAATCCATTCTATCGAGAAAAGTAAGTCTTGATTGAGTATTTGCCATATGACATGTTGAAATGAGGAATAATAATAATATAATAATAAACAAGAGCTGAGACTAACTAGAATCATGTGGAAGATTTAAATAAATACTTGCATTACTATCACACCCTTACTACTTCTAAAATTTAAAGGCAAAGAAAAATGGAAACCAATGGCGTTGATTTAAAATTTTTGCCTAATCAAGGAAATATTACCACCTTTAATCAGGATGGTGAATAGGTTTAATCCCATGGACAACTTCTGTCAATTTATACTGGTCTTTAAAAATGCTATCCTGCGAATCATTTGGATTCTTCTCTTATGGTCATTGGAAGCAAATACAATGATTATTCATGTTGCCTTCCAAGATCCTTTAAAGCACACTTTTCAAACTATCTTTAATTAACAGCTCCAATCATTCCCCCAGTAATATAAGACTTCTATTTGGAGTAAAGATGAATCCTTTTACTACCATAATTTCTTTGTATTCAAATAAATTAACATGAATTCAAAGTTATCCTACAAAAAATTAAATCAGCTAATTAAACATCCTGACTTTTTAAGAAATCCTGATGTTACTAGATTCCTCTGTCTTTCTCTAAAGTGGCTACAGGGGGACATTAGACTTTAATTCTAGGTATGAGAATATAAAGATGGGGCTAAACAATATTTACTGGCAATGTATTTGAATTGTAGCTATATGGGAATAAGTTTTAGCATTTGTTATTGAATTTCTGTCTCTCAGTTGAATCATAAAAAGATCAGCTTTGTTTTCTGCCCTTTTTCTTTTACATTGTTCTTACTATATCAGACTTCCCAGGTGGAGTAGTGGTAAAGTAGTGGTAAAGAACCTATGTGCAGGAGACATAAGGTACATGGGTTTGATCCCTGGGTCAGGAAGATCCTGTGGAAGAGGAAATGGCAACCCAGTATCTTTGCCTCAAAATTCCATGGACAGAGGAGCCTATCAGGCTATAGTCCATAGAGTCGCTGTGAGTTGGACATGACTGAAGCAACTTAGCATGCACACACCCATACTTACTCTGTAATGTTTGTTTGTTGACATTATTCTTTGAAAATGAAACACCCAGTGGGAATAAGTTATTATTTGGGATGGTATTTATTTACCTAATAATCTTGACATGGGTCTATATGGTGTACATTTAGATGTATGTAACAGGAGTCTTCTAAATTTCAAGCGTAAAACTTAAGTTTAGAGTAACTAAACTCTTACTGAGAAAGTAAAGTGAAAATTGTTTAGTATAATTGAATATATATATAAGGTCTATATATACACACATATATTTAAATTAATCATTTATACATGGTATGCAAAATATATATATGTTTGTGTGTCTGTGGTAAAACTGACATGTGTGTACATACATAAAAACATACCTTACAAAATTTACAAATGCTATATGGCATGGGTTTGGTCAATGCAGTGTTTAACTAGTTTTGGCTTACTAAAACTTCTTTGTGAATTCACACCAAAACAACTTGAAATTGAATATTTGCAATCCATACTCTTCAATTTCTACTGATACAGCTCTTGTTGACCCTGATGGATGTTCGAACTTGATGTCATCAAAATCAGTGCTAATATTAAAAGGAACTTTAGGAACCTGTCAAAGTTAGCTAAAAGGTCAGACATTCTCCACTGCAGACATCAAGTATGTAGTAGTAGAGACCACTGCTCATAAAGCAAGAGAATATACACTCTCCAGTCATCTGCTTTACCCAGGAAATGATCTCTCTCTTACTGCCACACAGAAACTTTCTGCTACAATTGCTTTTTTTTTTTTAAATAGCTGTAATTTATTTGGCATCTTCTATGAGTCTATTGTTAGGTTAGAGAGTCTAGAATGCATTTACTTTCCAACTCTAACCCCTATTCATACCCTAACTCATGCTGTCATGGTGTTTAAGCCTTAATTTTAAGTTAATAAAAAGGTTTTTTTTTTTTTTTTTATGTTTCTCTATGTAGAGAATGTCATTTGTATGTGTGTGTGTATTTTCGTTCATTAAAACAATGACCTACAGTCAGTACTCATGGCTATTTCCTGCTCCAGGGAGTTTTCATCTTCTCCTTAAAATGTGTGCTCTTCAAGATCTTTGTGTGTCACAACATGCCAAAGACAATTCACAGATTAGACAAATGAGTAAATCTTGCATTTTTGTTAAGATTTTATTGTATCATTAAACATGAAAAATACTAATTTGAAAATCAGGTACCTTTATCTTCAAAACACTGTTTCCCTTTTCTCTGGTTACCAATGTGAATTCTCAATAGAAAAGACTGATTTTCTTTCCGAACCAAGATTTTTAAAAACATAGGAGATGCTTTTTTTTGTTTTCTCCTACTTTAACCTGTATATTTAGGAATTAAAAAGGAAATGAGTATGTATCTCTATTTTATTGTCATTAGTTTCACTAGAGACTTGGATTATCCATTCAGTTACTGGACTTAAGCCTTTCTGTAGATTATCACTCCAATTATACCTACCTGTCTTGTGAAATTCCTTTTATACATATGATTCATTTCTTGGATCTACTTTTTATGTGAGTTTTTGTTTTTCGCATGATTTCCATTTCTTTGATCTCATGCTTCAGGATTGTGTGGTTGTTCTTACTGTTGATTTGTTGAATTATTTTGACAGCTGTTTCTTCCTCTTGTTTTTTCTTGAACACCAATTCATTTCATAGTAGGGACCATTCTCTTTCAAGTTGTCTATATATTTTTAATGAAATCATGTTTCTTCAGTTGTAAAAGTGGTTTGCTGGTTGAATTTCATTCATTTGATAGTTATTGTAATTTCAGGACTTTTTCCATTAGTTTCATTTCAACAGAAGCTATCTGTTATGCTTGTTCATACAGGTCCCCCACCTTAAGTTTATGTAAATTATAGTTTTTGCTAGTTTATGATTGACTCAGTATGAGTATCACAGTTTTTAAGAATTTTTTGGTAGTAGTAAGCCAATGGCAATCAGTTAAGAGAGTTCCCTGGCTGGCACTACTTCAGAAAGAGCCATTATAAGCCAAAATATTATCTGGAACAAATGAATCTGAACTCATTTGTATTTCATAAATAATAAAGTAGCACTGTAATGATATTAATAACTAGATTTTTGACTATAGTATGGCAAAATCTCTTTTATATTGACATTTACCATATGAATATTTTATCTATACAATAATGCCTAAAACCAATATTACAATTGGCAAAAGTGGCTACACAGAAGTTATGTAACTTGAATGAAGCTCCATAACTAAGCATTCAATTTAGTATTTTGGGTCTCCTAGTTACATGCTCTATCTGTATATTGCACTTTGCTGTTACTTATCGCCACTGTTATATCAACATGTTTTAACATCTTTTTAATGTGTTTTAATACCTTGAATATATTTTAATATCTTTCACTTGTTTCAATAGGTAAAGTTTCAAATATTAGTTTTTCCAGACCAATGAAGGGACTCATCATAAGGGTGTACCCTTTATAGTATTCTTTTATATATAAGGATATATATATATATGTATACATACATACATACATATATATGGATATATATAGTTATGCATATATATATGTATGGATATCCATACATATATGGATATATATGGATATCCATATGTGGGTATATATGGATATATATGCATACATATATACAAGAATAAACAGAAGAACTGTACAAAATAGATTTTCATGAACCAGAAAACCACAAGAGTGTGATCACTCACCTAGAGGCAGACATCCTGGAATGTGAAGTCAAGTGGGCCTTAGGAAGCATCATTACAGACAAAGCTAGTGAAGGTGATGGAATTCCAGTTGAGCTATTTCAAATCCTAAAAGATGATGCTGTGAAAGTGATGCTTCTCTCAATATGCTGGCAAATTTAGAAAACTCAGCAGTGACCACAGGACTGGAAAAGGTCAGTTTTCATTCCAGTCCTAAAGAAAGGCAATGTCAAAGAATGTTCATGTAACTGCATAGTTGCCCTCATTTCACACACTACCAAAATAAGGCTCAAAATTCTCCAATCCAGACTTCAATAGTAAATGAACCATGAACTTTCAGATGTTNTTCTCTCAATATGCTGGCAAATTTAGAAAACTCAGCAGTGACCACAGGACTGGAAAAGGTCAGTTTTCATTCCAGTCCTAAAGAAAGGCAATGTCAAAGAATGTTCATGTAACTGCATAGTTGCCCTCATTTCACACACTACCAAAATAAGGCTCAAAATTCTCCAATCCAGACTTCAATAGTAAATGAACCATGAACTTTCAGATGTTCATGCTGATTTTAGAAAAGGGAGAGGAATGAGAGATCAAACTGCCAATATCCACTGGATCTTCAAAAAAGCAAGAAAGTTCCAGAAAATCTTCTACTTCTGCTTTATTGACTATGGCAAAGCCTTTGACTATGTAGGTCTCAAAACTGTGGAAAATTCTTCAAGAGATGAGAATCCCAGACCACATTACCTGCCTCCTGAGAAATCTTTATGCAGGTCAGGAAGCAACAGTTAAAACTGGACATGGAACAACAGACTGGTTACAAATCAGGAAAGAAGTACACCAAGGCTATATATTGTCACCCTGCTTGTTTGCCTTATATGCAGATTACAAAATCACTGCAGATGGTGATTGCAGCCATGAAATTAAAACATGCTTACTCCTTGGAAGAAAAGTTAT
>SJYA01010225.1:0-13780 GCA_006410615.1 Neotragus moschatus
CAGCACACCAGGCCTCCCTGTCCATCACTAACTCCCAGAGTCTACTCGACACAGTGGGGGACAATTAGTGCCACCCTCCAGAGACACAGAGCCCTGCTATGCTTCTACCCTTTGATGCTTCTCTCCAAACTGCAGCAAATTTGAGCCCCTCTTCACAGGGGATAAGAATTGGGCCCAGGTATGTGTCTGGGCAGCCTTCGCCTCTCCTGTTGAGCTCTCTTGACAGCCTCTTAGAAAACAGTCTGGCACGGTGCAGGGATTCCCCTCTTCCTTTCCTTTCCTATAAGGGACCAGGTTTCCTCTGAACATTAGCTCTCCCTCTTTGACAGATGTGGAGACTTGATTCTCAGAGATGGAAGGTCATTCATGCCTTTAGTCATTCCTTCATGGAACCAATAAGTATTTATTGAGCCTTTACTATGTCTCATCGCATCTTTCTATTCCTCAGGATACAACAGTGAACAAAACAGATTAAAAAAAAAATTAGGGGTGGAAAAGTGAGGGCAGGGTAGACAGTAAACAGTAAACCTAATAAATAAGTAAATTATGTAAAATGTTGGCAAGTATTAATGGCTATTAAAATAGAATGAAATTAGGAGGATTGGGAGTGTGTGTGGTGGGGATGGGGAGTGGATTGCAATTTAAATGGACTGGTCAGATGGTCAGATCTGCTTTATTAAGAAGCCTACTTTTGCACCAATACTTGAATGAGGTTAAGGAATGAACCAAGGAGATATCATGGGTAAGAACATTCAGGCAGAGGAGACAGCCAGTGCACATGCCCTGAGATCAGAGTGTGCCTGATGCATGCAAGATGCAGTGAGGAGGCCAGTGTGGCTGGGAAGGAGTGAGAGAGGAGACTAATGGGCATCAGATGTCGCGAGTGGCTGCTACATGTTGGGCACTTCTTGCCAGCTCTTCTGTGAGGGTGTTATGAACCCATTTATTAGTTGAAAAGTGGAGGTTCAGTGAGAGAGGATGGCTTATCCATGGTTACAGGGCTAGGAAGTCAGGTGTTCTGGCTCCAGAGCCCCGTCCTCTCCCCAGCACCCTATTGCCTTCCTTGTGGGTGTTTCTTTTGTGGGTGAGCAGTCCTTGCCTGCAACAGCTGTCATGCTCTGGG
This sequence comes from Neotragus moschatus, assembly GCA_006410615.1. Classification (NCBI taxonomy): domain Eukaryota; kingdom Metazoa; phylum Chordata; class Mammalia; order Artiodactyla; family Bovidae; genus Neotragus; species Neotragus moschatus. The sequence continues at coordinate 1,124 of SJYA01010225.1, forward strand.
CCAGCCTTTCTGGGTGTGGGTGGGACAGGCTCAGGGGTCGTGGAGGAGCCCTTGGGAGTCTCAGGCTTGAGTGCCCATCTTCTTTCCACTTCGAGGCTGCTTCTTCTTTGTACCCCTAGTTTTAGGTCCAGCTTCCTCACTACTCTGAAATCCATGACCATTTCTAGTTCTCTCTTTTTGTGGCATTCAGTAGACAATTGATATATTATTTCCTGGAAGAGAAAGCAGAGAAGTTGCATTCTTTTGTAAAACAAAAGCAGCTATGGTGCTTTAGTCACCACGGCTGTTTCCTATTTCTTGTCCTTTCTCTGGGTTGTGGGTACAGACTAGCTCAGGGTATACCGTGTGTGTGTGTGTGTGTGTGTATGTGTGTGTGTGTGTGAGTGAGAGAGAGTGTGTGTTAGGTGGGACTGGGGATGAATTTGGTCCAGGCAGGCATCTTTTGCCTTGGCTCCTTCATGGGTGGTGTACTTTTGGGAGGTTCTGGCCAGGCTGCACCTGCCTGCAGTGTGTGTGTGTGTGTGTGTGTGTGTGTGTGTGTGTGTCTGTGTGTGTGTGTGTGTGTGTGTGTGTGTGTCTGTGTGTGTGTGTGTGTGTGTGTGTGTGTGTGTGTGTGTGTGTGTGTGTGTGTGTGTGTGTTAGGTGGGAGTGGGGATGAGTTTGGTTCAGGCAGGCATCTTTTGCCTTGGCTCCTTCGTGGACGGTGTACTTTTGGGAGGTTCTGGCCAGGCTGCACCTGCCTGCTCTGCCACCTGCAGTTGCCTGTGTAAACCAACTTTTTGCGGAGTGAATCTTCTTCGCTCATTTTTTTTCCAGGTCACCCTGGAAATGGCACCCAAAACCTTCCTAGATTTGACTCTACCAAATTAATTCTTCCCTTTTCAGTCTTCTCAGAGCACTTTGTGTATCTGGTGCCTCTGGTAGCATCATGTTGATGTCCCTTCCTTTTGTCATGGCTTGTGCTGGTATGTGTTAGGAACAGTATTTTCTGCACCTAAAACATCCCTCATCTCCTGCTAAGCTATCACAACTTCAAAAATCATCTATTCCCAGAGACCATCCTTTAAGCCGCCTTCCTGCCTCCCAGTCCTCTCTGGCCCGTGGGCTACTCCATTTCAGACTTTGCGATCCGTGTATCTGTCTCCCCAGCATGTGAACAACTTGAGGGCAGGGAATTAGCATTCTTACCTCTGGTTCTGACCGACAGGGCCTGGGACATGGTAAGGTGATCAGCAACTATTGAAAGAAAGAAAGAATAAATAGTAACAGACTACAGTAAATAGGCGAAGTAAATAGACCACAGCAAGTAGGTGAAGCTGGGGAAGCCTGACGTGCTGCGGTCCACGGGCAGAGCTGGACATGATTTAGCAACAAAACAGCGACAACAGTAAGTAGAAAACAGGCTGCACTTTGATCTTTAGAGATGCGTGAAGTTTATGTAAATGGCCCTCTGTTGGTAGGAGACTTCCAAAGTGTTATTGCACTTAAAGTTTTTTCACACTAAATATTGATGCTGGCAACTCAAGAATATCCCTTCTTAAGACTTTTAGGGATCATAATTCACACAAACATTCCCAGATATTACAGTTTTGACTTTAAAAGAGAGACAAATGGCATGAATTTTAATTGTTGCTGACTTTTGCTCATCCTTTAATCTGGCCACACAGATTCCTTATTGGCTCTTGACTTATAGTTGGAAAAATGACTTTATCACAGCACTTCTCACTCTTCAGTGTGATTGTCTGGCTACATGTATGCCTCCCACCAATAGTTTATTTTTACTTTTTCTATTTATTTTAAAATTAGTTTTTATTGGAATATAGTTGCTTTACAATGTGCTAGCAAGATGAATCAGCTATACGTATATGTATATACCCTCGGTTTTGGATTTCCTCTCCATTTAGGTCACCAGAGGATTGAGTAGAGTTCCTGTGCTATCCCGTGGCTTCTATATTGACCATTACAGGGAAGGGTTGCAGATTAAGGGCAAAGTCAGCCTAGGGCAGGCAGCCAATGGAGACTCCTGCGGTGCTAAATGAGGTCTTGTTCTTATGCAGGGGTGCCCTCTAGTGGAGAACCAACAAATTAAAAACAAAAGTTAAAAAAATAGTTTTTACTTTATGCATTACTAACAGTCTCAACTTCCTTGTGGTTCAGACGGTAAAGCGTCTGCCTACAATGCGGGAAACCTGGGTTCAGTTCCTAAGTTGGGAGGATCCCCTGGAGAAGGAAATGGCAACCCACTCCAGTACTCTTGCCTGGAATATCTCATAGACGGAGGATCCTGGTAGGCTACAGTCCATGGGGTCGCAAAGAGTTGGACACGACTGAGCAATATAACTTTCACTTTCAACAGTCTCAACAACAACTGAGTATTCTATCCTTTCCGCATTATCTGTTTTTATGCTGAGGTATAATTTAAAAATATAAGATTACATAAACCTTAAGTGTTGAACTCAGTGGACTTTTATGTATGTATGCGACTGTGTAATCGCCATCAAATGAAGATAAAGAACATTTACAGCACCTCCTAAAAACTGCCCCACACCCCTTTTAGTTCAGTACAAAGAGTGACTACTATTCTGAACTTTAACACCGTGGACTACTCTTGCCTGTCCTTGAATTTCATATAAATAGGTATGTTGTTGTTCAGTCTCTCAGTCGTGTCTGACTCTTTGTGACCTCTTGGACTACGACATGCTAGGCTTCCCTGTCCTTCACCATCTCCCGGAGCTTGCTCTAACTCATGTCCATTGAGTTGGTGATGCCATCCAACCTTCTCGTCCTCTGTCATCCCCTTCTTTTCCTGCTTTTAATCTTTCCCAACATCAGGGTCCTTTCTAAGGACTTGGCTTTTCGCGTCAGATGGCCAAAGTATTGGAGTTTCAGCTTCAGCATCAGTCCTTCCAATGAATATTCAGGACTGATTTCCTTTAGGATGGACTGGTTGGATCTCCTTGCAGCCCAAGGGACTCTCAACAGTCTTTTCCAACACCACAGTTCAAAAGCATCAATTCTTCAATGCTCAGCCTTCTTTATAGTCCAACTTTCACGTCCATACGTGACTACTGGAAAAACCATAGCTTTGACTATACACACCTTTGTCGGCAAAGTGATGTCCTTGCTTTTGAATATGCTGTCTAGGTTTGTCATAGCTTTTCTCCCAAGGAGCAAGCGTCTTTTAATATCATGGCTTCAGTAACCATCTACAGTGATTTTGAAGCCCAAGAAAATAAAGTCTGTCACTGTTTCCATTATGGTACATACTATTTTGTATCTTACTTATTTTCACTCAGCATTTCATCTGTGAGATTCATATATATATATATAGATACACATATATAAATGTACATTTGTATTTGGTTTATGCATTTGTTTTTGGCTGCACGGGGTCTTCATCCCTTTGCTCATGCTTTCTCTGGTTCTGGTGAGCAGGGGTCACTCTTCACCGAGGTGCACAGGCTTCCCATTGCAGTGACTTCTCTTATCGCGTAGCACAGGTTCCAGGCACGCGGGCTTCAATATCTGCAGCACACAGGCTCGTTCGTTGCTGCTTGTGGGCTCTAGAGTGCACACTCAGTAACTGTGGCTCTTGGGCTTAGTTGCTTTGTGGCAGGTGGAATCTTCCCAGATCAGGAAACCAACCCCACATCTCCTGCACTGGCGGGCGGATTCTTATTCCCTGCACCACCAGAGAAGTCCCAACTATACTGCTGAGTTTATTCTTTTTATAGATGTGTTTTATGAATGTGCCCCATATATATTTAAATTCATTCCTTTTAGTTTTCTGATGCTGTGATAGTAAATCACCTCACATTTAGTGGTTTAAAACAACACGAATGTATTGTCTTACAGATCTGTCAGTAAGAAGTCCAGTACCGACCTCAGCTGGCTAAAATCAAGATGTAGGCAGAGCTGCATTCCTTTCTGGAGGCTCTGGTGGGTGATCGTCTCCTTGCCTTTTCCGGCTTCCAGAGGTGCCTGCATTCCTTGGTTCACGGCTACTTCTTCAAGCCAGCAACTCTGCATCTTCCCGACTGTTCCTCTGTATTCACATCTCCTTCTCTGAACAGTCAGAAAAGGTCCTGTGATATTGAGGACCCATGTAATTTAGATTGGCCCTGTATAAGTAATCCAGCATAATTTTTCCACCTCAAGGACCTTACTTTAATCACATCTGCAAAATCCCCTTTGTTAGGGAAAGTATGCACAGGCTCTGGGGTTAGGACTTTGACATCCTTCAGGGACCACTATACTGCTTGTTACACCATTCAATTGCTGATAGACATTGGGGGTGTTTCCAGTTTGGCATTATCAAAAATATGCTTTTCCTTAGCACTTTAACGATGTGGTTCCATCATAATCTGAGGTCTATAATTTCTGCTGAAAAGTCAGCCATAATTTTTATTTATTACCCCTTTTGAAAATAATATTTCCACAACTCTGGTTGCTTTTGAGTTTTCCAGGTGGTTCAGTTGGTAAAGAATCTACCTGTCAGTGCAGGAGATGCAAGGGATGCAGGTAGGATTCCTGGGGGGGACCCACCAGGAACCCACTCCAGTATTCTTGCTTAGAAAATTCCACGGACAGAGGAGCCTGGCAGGATATAGTCCAAGGGGTCGCAAAGAGACAGGACTGAGCACACATACACTACACCTATGCTTTGATTTTCTACAATTTCACTGTAATTTGCTTAGCTGGGGACTTCTTTACATGAATCATGCTTGAACTTCGTTGAACTTCTTGAATCTATGTGTCTTTCATCAGATTTTGAAAATTCTTGGCCATTATGTTTTCAAGGATTGCTCCTCCTTTTGGACTCCAGTTACATGCATATTGACATTTTGAGCGTGATTCATTTGTTGACTCCGTGGCCCCAACCCCTATTTTTCCTCCGTGTGCACAGGTCTGTATATTTTCCTTTGACTTTTCATCACTTATCATGTCTTCTGCCATTCACAGTCTGCTCTTAGGTCAATCCAGTAAGCTTCTAAGTCTAGATGCTACATTCTTTAGTTATAGAATACCCACTTGTTTTTTTAAAATCGACTCCAATTATTTGTTGAAATTCTCCTTCTTTTCAACTGGTTTATCTCTCTGTTTTCTTTAAGATGCTTTGTTGTTGTTCAGTCGCTCAGTCATGTCCGACTCTTTGCAACCCCATGGACTGCAGCACCCCAGGCTTCCCTGTCCTTCATTATTTTCCAGGGCTGTTAAAACTCATGTCCATTGAGTCAGTGATGCCATTCAACCATCTTATCCTCTGTCGCCCCCTTCTACTCCTGCCTTCAATCTTTTCCAGCATCAGGGTCTTTTCCAATGGGTCAGCTCTTCGTATCAGGTGGCCAAAGTATTGGAGCTTCATCTTTAGCATCATTCCTTCCAATGAATATTCAGGGTTGATTTCCTTTATGATTTACTGGGTTGATCTCCTTGCTGTCCAAGGGACTCTCAAGAATCTTCTCCAACACCACAGTTCAAAAGCATCAGTTCTTCCGTGCCCAGCATTCTTTATGGTCCAGCTCTCACATCTGTACATGATTACTGGAGAAACCATAGCTTTGACTATATGGACCTTTGTTGGCAAAGTGATGTCTTTGCTTTTTAATATGCTATCTAGGTTTGTCATAGCTTTTCTTTCAAGGAGCAAGCGTCTTTTAATTTCATGGCTGCAGTCCCCATCTGCAATGATTTTGGAGCCCAAGAAAATAAAGCCTGTCACTGTTTCCATGTTTCCCCCCATCTCTTTGCCATGTGGTGATGGTACCAGATGCCCTGATCTAGCTTTTTGAATATTGAGTTGTAAGCCAGCTTTTTCACTCTCCTCTTTCACTTTCATCAAGAGGCTTGTTAGTTCCTCTTCACTTTCTGCCATTAGGGTGGTGTCATCTGTGTACCTAGGGTTATTGATTTCTCCTGGTAATCTTGATTCCAGTTTGTACTTCATCCAGCCCAACATTTTGCATGATGTACTCTGCATATAAGTTATATAAGCAGGGTGACATTCTATAGCCCTGATTTACTCTCTTCCCGATTTGGAACCAGTCAGTCGTTCCATGTCCAGTTCTAAGTGTTGCATCTTGATTCACATAAATGTATCCAAGGAGACAGGTAAGGTGGTATTTCCATCTCTTTAAGAATTTTCCACAGTTTGCTGTTATCCACACAGGCAAAAGGCTTTAGTGTAGTCAATGAAGCAAAAGCAGATATTTTTCTAGAATTCCGTTGCTTTCTCCATTATCCAGTGAATGTTGGCAATTTGATCTCTGGTTCCTCTGCCTTTTTCTAGACCCAGCTTGTACATCTGGAAGTTCTCCATTCATGTACTGTTGAAGCCTAGCTTGAAGAATTTTAAGCATTACCTTGCTAGCATGCGAAATGAGTGCAATTGTGCAGTAGTTTGAGCATTCTTTGGCATTGCCTTTCTTTGGGATTGGAATGAAAACTGACCTTTTCCAGTCCTGTTGCCACTTCTAAGTTTTCCAAATTTGCTGGCATATTGAGTGCATCACTTTCACAGCATCATCTTTTAGGATTTGAAATAACTCCACTGGAATTCCATCACCTCCACTAGCTTTGTTTGTAATAAAGCTTCCTAAGGCCCACTTCCCTTCACACTCCAGGTAGTCTGGCTCTAGGTGAGTGACCACAACATCTTGGTTGTCTGGGTCATTAAAACCTTTTTTTTTTGTACAGTTCTGTGTATTCTTGCNTCTTGATTCACATAAATGTATCCAAGGAGACAGGTAAGGTGGTATTTCCATCTCTTTAAGAATTTTCCACAGTTTGCTGTTATCCACACAGGCAAAAGGCTTTAGTGTAGTCAATGAAGCAAAAGCAGATATTTTTCTAGAATTCCGTTGCTTTCTCCATTATCCAGTGAATGTTGGCAATTTGATCTCTGGTTCCTCTGCCTTTTTCTAGACCCAGCTTGTACATCTGGAAGTTCTCCATTCATGTACTGTTGAAGCCTAGCTTGAAGAATTTTAAGCATTACCTTGCTAGCATGCGAAATGAGTGCAATTGTGCAGTAGTTTGAGCATTCTTTGGCATTGCCTTTCTTTGGGACTGGAATGAAAACTGACCTTTTCCAGTCCTGTTGCCACTTCTAAGTTTTCCAAATTTGCTGGCATATTGAGTGCATCACTTTCACAGCATCATCTTTTAGGATTTGAAATAACTCCACTGGAATTCCATCACCTCCACTAGCTTTGTTTGTAATAAAGCTTCCTAAGGCCCACTTCCCTTCACACTCCAGGTTGTCTGGCTCTAGGTGAGTGACCACAACATCTTGGTTGTCTGGGTCATTAAAACCTTTTTTTTTTGTACAGTTCTGTGTATTCTTGTCACCCTTTCTTAACATCTTCTGCTTCTATTAGGTCCATACAACTGTCCTTTATTGTGCTCATCTTTGCATGAAATGTTCCTTTGGTATCTTTAATTTTCTTGAAGAGATCTCTAGTCTTTCCCAATCTATTGTTTTCCTCTATTTCTTTGCATTGATCACTGAGGAAGGCTTTCTTATGTCTTCTTGCTATTCTTTGAAACTCTGCATTCAGATGAGTGTATCTTTCCTTTTCTCCTTTGGTTTTTCCTTCTCTTCTTTTCTCAGCTATTTGTAAGCCCTCCTCAGAAAACCATTTTGCCTTGTTGCATTTGTTTTTCTTGAGGATGGTTTTTCACAACTCTATGGATATGTTAAAAACTTTTGAATCGTACATTTTGAATGGTACGTTGTATAGTATGTAGGTTATCTCTCAATAAAAATGTTAAAAATAAAATCCAAATTGTGTTTAAAAAGATATACTAACAGCTTCTGATTAAGATAGGCAAACAGACCTGCCTCACATTGTTGTTTAGTCACTCAGTGTCAGACTCTTTTCTACCCCATGGATTGTACTTCACCAGGCTCCTCTGTCCATGGGATTTCCCAGGCAAGAATACTGAAGTGGGTTGCCATTTCCTTCCCCAGGGGATCTTCCAAACTCAGGGATCACACCCATGACTCCTGCATTGGCAGGCAGATTCTCTACCTCTGAGCCACCAGGGGCCCTTACATTGCCTCTGATTGGTGGGGGAGGGGAGAATGGGTAGGGAGCATTGACCTTTATTGTCTGTTTCTAGATGAGAGATTCTATCTCTATATTTATCTAAGGGTAACTTCATACCTGGTTCCTAATCTCTAAGAGCTTTTAGTTTAAAGATAAAGTAAATCACCTACGAGAACAAAGCACTGAATTCACAAGACATTCTTTGATAGCCCAGAACATTCTCAGAGCATGGCTGTCCAAGCATAAGGATTTGAGGATGATGCACAAGCTGGAGTCAACATTGATGGGAGAAATAGCAATAACCTCAGATATGCAGATGACACCACCCTTATGGCAGAAAGTGAAGAGGAACTAAAGAGCCTCTTGATGAAAGTGAAAGAGGAGAGTAAAAAAGTTGGCTTAACTATGGAGAACAGTGTAGAGATTCCTTAAAAAACTACAAATAGAACTGCCTTATGACCCGGCAACCCCACTGCTGGGCATACACACTGAGGAAACCAGAACTGAAAGAGACACATGTACCCCAGTGTTCATCGCAGCACTGTTTATAATAGCCAGGACATGGAAGCAACCTAGATGTCCATCAGCAGATGAGTGGATAAGAAAGCTGTGGTACCTACACACTATGGAGTATTACTCAGCCATTAAAAAGAATACATTTGAATCAGTTCTAATGAGGTGGATGAAAGTGGAGCTGATTATACAGAATGAAGTAAGCCAGAAAGAAAAACACCAATACAGTATACTAACACATATATATGGAATTTAGAAAGATGGTAATGATAACCCTATATGCGAGACAGCAAAAGAGACACAGATGTAAAGAACAGACTTTTGGACTCTGTAGGAGAGGGAGAGGGTGGGATGATTTGGGAGAATGGCATTGAAACATGTATAATATCATGTAAGAAATGAATCACTAGTCTAGGTTTGATACAGGATACAGGATGCTTGGGGCTGGTGCACTGGGATGACCCAGAGAGATGATATGGGGAGGGTGGTGGGAGGGGTTTCAGGGTTGGGAACTCACGTACACCTGTGGTGGATTTATGTCAATGTATGGCAAAACCAATACAATATTGTAAAGTAAAAAAAAAAAAAAAAAAAAAGCCTGGCTTAAAGCTCAACATTCAGAAAACTAAGATCATGTCATCTGGTCCCATCACTTCATGGCAAATATATGGGGAAACAGTGGAAACAGTGTCAGACTTTATTTTGGAGGAGGGCTCCAAAATCACTGCAGATGGTGACTGTAGCCATGAAATTAAAAGACATTTACTCCTTGGAAGGAAAACTATGACCAACCTAGATAGCATATTCAAAAGCAGAGACATTACTTTGCCATCAAAGGTCCATCTAGTCAAGGCTATGGTTTTTCCAGTAGTCATGTATGGATGTGAGAGTTGGACTGTGAAGAAAGCTGAGCGCTGAAGAATTGATACTTTTGAACTGTGGTATTGGAGAAGACTCTTGACAGTCCCTCTGACTGCAAGGAGATCCAACCAGTCCATTCTAAAGGAGATCAGTCCTGGGTGTTCTTTGGAAGGAATGATGCTAAAGCTGAAACTCCAGTACTTTGGCCGCCTCATGCGAAGAGTTGACTCATTGGAAAAGACTCTGATGCTGGGATGGGTTGGGGGCAGGAGGGAAAGGGGGCGACAGAGGATGAGATGGCTGGATGGCATCACTGACTCGATGGACATGAGTTTTAGTGAGCTCTGGGAGTTGGTGATGGACAGGAAGGCCTGGCATGCTGCAATTCATGGGGTCGCAAAGAGTCGGACACAACTGAGTGACTGAACTGAACTGAATATGTGCCAGGACTCAAAAGCTGAATCATTTAGTGGTTTTTCTGAAGATGACTGTAGAAAAAAACATGGGTGCCAAAGACTTGACATAAGGGTCCTGAACCTCCTGAGTCACTATTTCCCAATGAGATTGGGATGCATTGGTTCATTCACCTGTCACCATGGTGATATCATCCTCATTCTCTTTGACAAAGATGCTTGTAATCACAGGGTAAGTGGGTAATGAGGGAGGCAAGGCTGTGTGTGTGTGTGTGTGTGTGTGTGTGTGTGTGTGTGTGTGTGCATGAGTTGTATTTACAGAAAAGTGTATGTGAACATGAGGAAGCACACATTGAGGGTTTGCAAGGAATAAGATGTTGAATAAGAGGTACAAGAACTGACGGGGATCCATCATTGGGGAAACCAGAATTGGGGAAATAAATGATTCTTTAACATGTTTCCTTGTGTCCCTTTACACCTCTGAAAATGCTAGGAGATAGCTCACAAGTCAGTGAAGAAACACTTGGCAGGAGACATAAGAGACATGGGTTAGATCCCTGGATCAGAAAGATCCTCTGGAGAAGATGTTCAGAAGGAGAATGTCTTATGTCCATGTTCCCTCAGGGACTAAATAAATGCTGTTTTGCCTAACCAATGTTGGCTGGTTGAATGAATGTATGACTGTATCCATTCATACAGGAATAAATAAATTAACATAATTAAAAGCATGGCTGGGGGCTGGTTTCAGAAAGTCTACCTGAAGTTCACCATGTTTGGAAAGTCACTAAACTGAACATCAGCCTCTGCAACTATCTCCTGGATTTATCCAATGAATGTTCCTGGCAACTTGAGCTCAATATATTCCAGAAAACTCTTTCTTAGCTAAGACTGGACCTTATTGTAGTCATGGTCTAGGAAAGACCTTACTCATCCTTTATGCATCTCTCGTGTCTTTTTCTTCATTTTCCAGTCCAGATTTTCTTAAGTCATGGCAGCACTTTCGTTCCTCTTTTCTATATTGGCACTGTCGTGTTCTGGCTCTCGTCTCCACTTTCAAAACAGTGGATATGAGAATTTGTTGAGTTATAATTTTCAAAAGTTAAAAACATAACTTACACACAAACGTATGTTGGTCATACATCAACTTATTTCATTTACCAATAAGGAAACCAGTAGGATGACAGAGGTAGTTCAAGGTGAATGCATGTGTGCTAAGTTGCTTCAGATGTGTCCAACTCTTTGTGACTCTGTGGACCATCGCCCACCTGACTCCTCTGTCCATGGGATTCTCCAGGCACGAGTACTGGAGTGGATTGCTATGCCCTCCTCCAGGGGATCTTCCCCACCCAGGGACTGAACCCACATCTCTTTTGTCTCCTGCATTGGCAGGCAGGTTCCTTAACACTAGAGTCACCTGGGAAGCCCATCAAGGTGAATAAGAGATATCAAAGTATATATAGGCAGAAAAAGAAAGAATGCTGAAAAAGATTGCAAATTTAAGAGAGTTCCTGGTGGTCTGCTGGTTAGGATTTGGTGCTTTCATGGCTGTGGTCAAGGAAGTAAGATCCCACAAGTCATGCAGTGCAGCAAAAAAAAAAAAAAAAAGAAAGAAAAAAATTGCCAATTTAAATACAAAATTGGTTGATGTCCTAAAGGGCAATGGAACCTTTGGTTTATATTTTCTTCTCAACAAAAAGAATTTGCAACTTCAGTCAGTTCAGTCACTCATTTGTGTCTGACTCTGTGACCCCATGGACTGCAGCATGCCAGGCTTCCCTGTTCATCACCAACTCCGAGAGTTTACTCAAACTCATGTCCATTGAGTTGGTGATGCCATCCAACCATCTCATCCTCTGTTGTCCCTTTCTCCTCTCACCTTCAATCTTTCCCAGCATCAGGATCTTTTCAAATGAGTTAGTTCTTTACATCGGGTGGCCAAAATATTGAAGTTTCATCTTCAGCATAAGTCCTTCCAATGAATATTCAGGACTGATTTCCTTTGGGATGGATTGGTTGGATCTCCTTGCAGTCCAAGGGACTCTCAAGAGTCTTTTCCAACATCACAGTTCAAAAGAATCAGTTCCTTGGTGCTCAGCTTTCTTTATAGCCCAACTCTCACATCTGTATATGACTACTTGAGAAACCATAGCTTTCACTAGACAGACCTTTGTTGACAAAGTAATGTCTCTGCTTTTTTTTCAAAATATAAATTTATTTATTTTAATTGGAGGCTAATTACTTTACAATGTTGTATTGGTTCTGCCATACATCAACATAAATCCACCACGGGTATACACAGGTCCCTATCCTGAACCCCCTCCCACCTCCCTCCTCATACCATCCCTCTGGGTCATCCCAGTGCACCAGCCCCAAGCATCCAGTATCATGCATTGAACATGGACTGGGGATTCATTTAATATATGATATTATACATGTTTCAATGCCATTGTCCCAAATCATCCCACCCTCGCCTTCTCCCACAGAGTCCGAAAGACTGTTCTATACATCTGTGTCCCTTTTGCTGTCTCGCATACAGGGTTATCATTACCATCTTTATNGCATCCAGTATCATGCATTGAACATGGACTGGGGATTCATTTAATATATGATATTATACATGTTTCAATGCCATTGTCCCAAATCATCCCACCCTCGCCTTCTCCCACAGAGTCCGAAAGACTGTTCTATACATCTGTGTCCCTTTTGCTGTCTCGCATACAGGGTTATCATTACCATCTTTATAAATTCCGTATATATGTGTTAGAATACTGTATTGGTGTTTTTCTTTCTGGCTTACTTCACTCTGTATAATAGGCTCC